>JARACY010001349.1:0-60447 GCA_029255725.1 Scrobipalpa atriplicella | reverse complement strand
GTACTATTTGCGTCATAGCTGATACATTAGAACTTATAGGTACCATTGCTGGACTGGTGATGGTTACCAATTTAGTGAATGGTTGAGTTAATTAATAATTGCCGAGTATAATTTCATTAATAGCACTAATAGCAGCAAAAGTGGGCCTAATTCGACCGTAGTTTGAGGTTTTAGTGCCAAAACAGATTCGGAAACAACAATCGCGAGGCGCGCTGCTCATTGTGTGCTACACTGCGAATCGCGATGTGCGCCTCTATCATCTACTGTTTATTTACTCTTTGTCCTGCAATAGATTTAAAGTAGCCGTTTAAAGAAGCACCTACCTAGTTGCGGCAAATTGTAGAGTTTGCACTCATCATCATCTTCATCCGTGCGCATGACACTAAATTCTCATCAGGCACATGCAAATTCTATCAGGAAGTGAAATGATTTTTTGCCTCTTCCATACAAAATGTCCACCTCGATCAGACAATTTGTATCGAAAAGCCAAACCAAGCCAACAAAAAAAAATTTACTTCCTGAAATTTCCTGGTGAAAGTTGTTCAGTGTCGTTGACTGAGCAACACCTATCATTTTGCTCTGTCCCTTACACCCCGTATTTAGGAAGCGATCTCAAGATTGAGAGCAATATTAAGTATGGGTTTTGACAGGCCCTTTTGTACTGAAATGACATTTCTGATACGAGCTTAAACTCGCTGTCACTCTTGAGAGCTGATTATATATACGGGCCTAAGAGTTCTATAAAATACAAAAAAAAACATTGTTGTTCCGTGAGTGATCCAATTCAGTGCATTCCCAAAACTTGCACAGCACGACTTACGTATGCACTTTTCTTTGTTTCTTGTTGATAGAAAATGTAAAGTAAGCAACTTGTACACGGTTTCATGTAAATGTGTTTTCGTGTCGCGCCTGAAAATTGGTTTTTCTCATGTCTGTTATTTATGTCCGCTTTCGCTTCGTGGCTTTATTGGCTTTCGTGCAACTTTGTTTCCAACGAATGTTTTGTGCAAATAATGCTTTAAAATCTTTTGTAAGTAGGTACTTTATGGCCACGAATCGGCGTAAGATTTGACTAAAATAAAATCATATCCGTCCTTGAGCGAATAGAAAAGGATGAAGGTTTCATTTTAGTTAAATGTTGTTTTTCTATAGCCTAGATTACGAATGATACTCCGTAACCCTGAATCCTTTAACTGATTTTTACATTACTATGAAGAAAAGCAACTTTGTAAGTCTGTTCTGTCTGTATGTACTTACTTACTTTTATACTGAAGTATGTTTTCTATCGTTTTAAATTTTCGTGACTTACATTTTTACCTTTTGTTAGTAGACAATCGCAGTCTTGAAAATTCGGACAGAATAAGGTCTACATCAAAGAGAAATTTGTGTCAACTATAAATAGCAGAATCTAAACCGCAGCACTATTGATGCATTTTAAAGGTTGCGCATTTTATAGATTACGCAGAAACACGCAATGCGTAAATAAATACGTACAGCTGATAATAATGGATCGTGGGCAGTAGTAATAAAACGTGTATGAAATAATGTGTACATGTACACTTTGTACAGTTGCAGTAGTGGGGCACACAATGAGAAGTGCGCTTCATGTATTTTTTTTTAAATCTAGGTATTTTGGCTGACGTGCAGTCTAGTTTTGTTACTTACCATTTTATTGATTGCAAACCGTTATTTATTATTTTGACTATTTTATAGGTAATATTATTTATACGGGGTGTAAGGGACAGAGCAAAATGATAGGTGTTGCTCAGTCAACGACACTGAACAACTTTCACCAGGAAATTTCAGGAAGTAAATTTTTTTTTGTTGGCTTGGTTTGGCTTTTCGATACAAATTGTCTGATCGAGGTGGACATTTTGTATGGAAGAGGCAAAAAATCATTTCACTTCCTGATAGAATTTGCATGTGCCTGATGAGAATTTAGTGTCATGCGCACGGATGAAGATGATGATGAGTGCAAACTCTACAATTTGCCGCAACTAGGTAGGTGCTTCTTTAAACGGCTACTTTAAATCTATTGCAGGACAAAGAGTAAATAAACAGTAGATGAATAGAGGCGCACATCGCGATTCGCAGTGTAGCACACAATGAGCAGCGCGCCTCGCGATTGTTGTTTCCGAATCTGTTTTGGCTGACGTTCAACTCGCGACCGGCTCCAGCCCAGCTTTATTGCTATTGTTGTTCAGAAAAATTCAACCAGACTTTAAATCAAACTTGGAATAACTGACTGCCGTTCAGAAACAGCGATGTAAATAATCGTCAGAACAATTTAAAGTGGACTAATAAAGTTATTCTATTATACTATAAACCAAATTGAGTTTAATGAAATGTTTTCAAATGAAGTATCATTTTTTCTGGGCCGAAATAAAGTAATTTGCTGACGAATCACGAAACTAATTTTCGCCGGGTTCGGAGTATTTATGTTTTCTGGCACGTTTGTTTTTAATTAACGTGTAGCGGGAGAGCGGGGCGCGTCGGAGCACCATTGTTTATCATTAGAGATGCTCTAATTGTATGCTGGGGTTGCTGCGGTCAAAGCCCTGTACTTCCTCTCTACACTGAGTTAACGCTTTTTGGGTCTAACAAGCGCACCTCGCAAGCATCACTAACGTGGCTAAACTCTCAAAAAAGGGAATGATAATATAAATTCGACACTTTTGTCTGTACGTAATTTTTAGATTTTAACTTTGAGATACCTACCTAGTTCTCAACTAGAAATTAATTAAAAATTTAACAAATATGACTTAATATAAAGCGGTGAACATTATTTTGTATCAGTTACTTCGTTGCTTTCACTTATACTTACTTATAGCGTTATCAAATTCAATGTCTATGGCTCGTATTTATAAAGCGATCTCAAGATTGAGAGCAATATTAAGTATGGATTTGACAGGTCGTTTTGTACTGAAATGACATTTCTGATACGAACTCAATTCGCTGTTACTCTTGAGAGCTGATTATAAATACGGGCCTATATAATCTATATCGAATATCAGTTCGATGAGTTACTGAGTTCTCTATTAATTAATCAACAAATATGATCAAATGTAATTCGGTGTATTGAATTACATATTCTTCATCGTGTAAAACCTACACATTGTTAAGACAATTGCTAAGGCAACAAATTATACAACAAAATAAATACTAACGTAGAAGTATGTATTAGCACCACGTTCAATGTGACTAAGTAGGAGGTAGGTACTCCTGTGGCACTAAAACCTCAAACTACGGTCGAATTAGGCCCACTTTTGCTGCTATTAGTGCTATTAATGAAATTATACTCGGCAATTATTAATTAACTCAACCATTCACTAAATTGGTAACCATCACCAGTCCAGCAATGGTACCTATAAGTTCTAATGTATCAGCTATGACGCAAATAGTACCTAAGTACTAGGACTTACTTATACTTAGGGAGTATTGAAATATTATAAGATTTACAATCAATAGCCCAGAAAAAATGATACTTCATTTGAAAACATTTCATTAAACTCAATTTGGTTTATAGTATAATAGAATAACTTTATTAGTCCACTTTAAATTGTTCTGACGATTATTTACATCGCTGTTTCTGAACGGCAGTCAGTTATTCCAAGTTTGATTTAAAGTCTGGTTGAATTTTTCTGAACAACAATAGCAATAAAGCTGGGCTGGAGCCGGTCGCGAGTTGAACGTCAGCCAAAACAGATTCGGAAACAACAATCGCGAGGCGCGCTGCTCATTGTGTGCTACACTGCGAATCGCGATGTGCGCCTCTATTCATCTACTGTTTATTTACTCTTTGTCCTGCAATAGATTTAAAGTAGCCGTTTAAAGAAGCACCTACCTAGTTGCGGCAAATTGTAGAGTTTGCACTCATCATCATCTTCATCCGTGCGCATGACACTAAATTCTCATCAGGCACATGCAAATTCTATCAGGAAGTGAAATGATTTTTTGCCTCTTCCATACAAAATGTCCACCTCGATCAGACAATTTGTATCGAAAAGCCAAACCAAGCCAACAAAAAAAAATTTACTTCCTGAAATTTCCTGGTGAAAGTTGTTCAGTGTCGTTGACTGAGCAACACCTATCATTTTGCTCTGTCCCTTACACCCCGTATAAATAATATTACCTATAAAATAGTCAAAATAATAAATAACGGTTTGCAATCAATAAAATGGTAAGTAACAAAACTAGACTGCACGTCAGCCAAAATACCTAGATTTAAAAAAAAATACATGAAGCGCACTTCTCATTGTGTGCCCCACTACTGCAACTGTACAAAGTGTACATGTACACATTATTTCATACACGTTTTATTACTACTGCCCACGATCCATTATTATCAGCTGTACGTATTTATTTACGCATTGCGTGTTTCTGCGTAATCTATAAAATGCGCAACCTTTTAAAATGCATCAATAGTGCTGCGGTTTAGATTCTGCTATTTATAGTTGACACAAATTTCTCTTTGATGTAGACCTTATTCTGTCCGAATTTTCAAGACTGCGATTGTCTACTAACAAAAGGTAAAAATGTAAGTCACGAAAATTTAAAACGATAGAAAACATACTTCAGTATAAAAGTAAGTAAGTACATACAGACAGAACAGACTTACAAAGTTGCTTTTCTTCATAGTAATGTAAAAATCAGTTAAAGGATTCAGGGTTACGGAGTATCATTCGTAATCTAGGCTATAGAAAAACAACATTTAACTAAATGAAACCTTCATCCTTTTCTATTCGCTCAAGGACGGATATGATTTTATTTTAGTCAAATCTTACGCCGATTCGTGGCCATAAAGTACCTACTTACAAAAGATTTTAAAGCATTATTTGCACAAAACATTCGTTGAAACAAAGTTGCACGAAAGCCAATAAAGCACGAAGCGAAAGCGGACATAAATAACAGACATGAGAAAAACCAATTTTCAGGCGCGACACGAAAACACATTTACATGAAACCGTGTACAAGTTGCTTACTTTACATTTTCTATCAACAAGAAACAAAGAAAAGTGCATACGTAAAGTCGTGCTGTGCAAGTTTTGGGAATGCACTGAATTGGATCACTCACGGAACAACAATGTTTTTTTTTTTGTATTTTATAGAACTCTTAGGCCCGTATATATAATCAGCTCTCAAGAGTGACAGCGAGTTTAAGCTCGTATCAGAAATGTCATTTCAGTACAAAAGGGCCTGTCAAACCCATACTTAATATTGCTCTCAATCTTGAGATCGCTTCCTAAATACGGGGTGTAAGGGACAGAGCAAAATGATAGGTGTTGCTCAGTCAACGACACTGAACAACTTTCACCAGGAAATTTCAGGAAGTAAATTTTTTTTTGTTGGCTTGGTTTGGCTTTTCGATACAAATTGTCTGATCGAGGTGGACATTTTGTATGGAAGAGGCAAAAAATCATTTCACTTCCTGATAGAATTTGCATGTGCCTGATGAGAATTTAGTGTCATGCGCACGGATGAAGATGATGATGAGTGCAAACTCTACAATTTGCCGCAACTAGGTAGGTGCTTCTTTAAACGGCTACTTTAAATCTATTGCAGGACAAAGAGTAAATAAACAGTAGATGAATAGAGGCGCACATCGCGATTCGCAGTGTAGCACACAATGAGCAGCGCGCCTCGCGATTGTTGTTTCCGAATCTGTTTTGGCACTAAAACCTCAAACTACGGTCGAATTAGGCCCACTTTTGCTGCTATTAGTGCTATTAATGAAATTATACTCGGCAATTATTAATTAACTCAACCATTCACTAAATTGGTAACCATCACCAGTCCAGCAATGGTACCTATAAGTTCTAATGTATCAGCTATGACGCAAATAGTACCTAAGTACTAGGACTTACTTATACTTAGGGAGTATTGAAATATTATAAGATTTACAATCAATAGCCCAGAAAAAATGATACTTCATTTGAAAACATTCATTAAACTCAATTTGGTTTATAGTATAATAGAATAACTTTATTAGTCCACTTTAAATTGTTCTGACGATTATTTACATCGCTGTTTCTGAACGGCAGTCAGTTATTCCAAGTTTGATTTAAAGTCTGGTTGAATTTTCTGAACAACAATAGCAATAAAGCTGGGCTGGAGCCGGTCGCGAGTTGAACGTCAGCCAAAACAGATTCGGAAACAACAATCGCGAGGCGCGCTGCTCATTGTGTGCTACACTGCGAATCGCGATGTGCGCCTCTATTCATCTACTGTTTATTTACTCTTTGTCCTGCAATAGATTTAAAGTAGCCGTTTAAAGAAGCACCTACCTAGTTGCGGCAAATTGTAGAGTTTGCACTCATCATCATCTTCATCCGTGCGCATGACACTAAATTCTCATCAGGCACATGCAAATTCTATCAGGAAGTGAAATGATTTTTTGCCTCTTCCATACAAAATGTCCACCTCGATCAGACAATTTGTATCGAAAAGCCAAACCAAGCCAACAAAAAAAATTTACTTCCTGAAATTTCCTGGTGAAAGTTGTTCAGTGTCGTTGACTGAGCAACACCTATCATTTTGCTCTGTCCCTTACACCCCGTATTTAGGAAGCGATCTCAAGATTGAGAGCAATATTAAGTATGGGTTTGACAGGCCCTTATGTACTGAAATGACATTTCTGATACGAGCTTAAACTCGCTGTCACTCTTGAGAGCTGATTATATATACGGGCCTAAGAGTTCTATAAAATACAAAAAAAAAACATTGTTGTTCCGTGAGTGATCCAATTCAGTGCATTCCCAAAACTTGCACAGCACGACTTTACGTATGCACTTTTCTTTGTTTCTTGTTGATAGAAAATGTAAAGTAAGCAACTTGTACACGGTTTCATGTAAATGTGTTTTCGTGTCGCGCCTGAAAATTGGTTTTTCTCATGTCTGTTATTTATGTCCGCTTTCGCTTCGTGGCTTTATTGGCTTTCGTGCAACTTTGTTTCCAACGAATGTTTTGTGCAAATAATGCTTTAAAATCTTTTGTAAGTAGGTACTTTATGGCCACGAATCGGCGTAAGATTTGACTAAAATAAAATCATATCCGTCCTTGAGCGAATAGAAAAGGATGAAGGTTTCATTTTAGTTAAATGTTGTTTTTCTATAGCCTAGATTACGAATGATACTCCGTAACCCTGAATCCTTTAACTGATTTTTACATTACTATGAAGAAAAGCAACTTTGTAAGTCTGTTCTGTCTGTATGTACTTACTTACTTTTATACTGAAGTATGTTTTCTATCGTTTTAAATTTTCGTGACTTACATTTTTACCTTTTGTTAGTAGACAATCGCAGTCTTGAAAATTCGGACAGAATAAGGTCTACATCAAAGAGAAATTTGTGTCAACTATAAATAGCAGAATCTAAACCGCAGCACTATTGATGCATTTTAAAAGGTTGCGCATTTTATAGATTACGCAGAAACACGCAATGCGTAAATAAATACGTACAGCTGATAATATGGATCGTGGGCAGTAGTAATAAAACGTGTATGAAATAATGTGTACATGTACACTTTGTACAGTTGCAGTAGTGGGGCACACAATGAGAAGTGCGCTTCATGTATTTTTTTTTAAATCTAGGTATTTTGGCTGACGTGCAGTCTAGTTTTGTTACTTACCATTTTATTGATTGCAAACCGTTATTTATTATTTTGACTATTTTATAGGTAATATTATTTATACGGGGTGTAAGGGACAGAGCAAAATGATAGGTGTTGCTCAGTCAACGACACTGAACAACTTTCACCAGGAAATTTCAGGAAGTAAATTTTTTTTTGTTGGCTTGGTTTGGCTTTTCGATACAAATTGTCTGATCGAGGTGGACATTTTGTATGGAAGAGGCAAAAAATCATTTCACTTCCTGATAGAATTTGCATGTGCCTGATGAGAATTTAGTGTCATGCGCACGGATGAAGATGATGATGAGTGCAAACTCTACAATTTGCCGCAACTAGGTAGGTGCTTCTTTAAACGGCTACTTTAAATCTATTGCAGGACAAAGAGTAAATAAACAGTAGATGAATAGAGGCGCACATCGCGATTCGCAGTGTAGCACACAATGAGCAGCGCGCCTCGCGATTGTTGTTTCCGAATCTGTTTTGGCTGACGTTCAACTCGCGACCGGCTCCAGCCCAGCTTTATTGCTATTGTTGTTCAGAAAAATTCAACCAGACTTTAAATCAAACTTGGAATAACTGACTGCCGTTCAGAAACAGCGATGTAAATAATCGTCAGAACAATTTAAAGTGGACTAATAAAGTTATTCTATTATACTATAAACCAAATTGAGTTTAATGAAATGTTTTCAAATGAAGTATCATTTTTTCTGGGCTATTGATTGTAAATCTTATAATATTTTCAATACTCCCTAAGTATAAGTAAGTCCTAGTACTTAGGTACTATTTGCGTCATAGCTGATACATTAGAACTTATAGGTACATTGCTGGACTGGTGATGGTTACCAATTTAGTGAATGGTTGAGTTAATTAATAATTGCCGAGTATAATTTCATTAATAGCACTAATAGCAGCAAAAGTGGGCCTAATTCGACCGTAGTTTGAGGTTTTAGTGCCACAGGAGTACCTACCTCCTACTTAGTCACATTGAACGTGGTGCTAATACATACTTCTACGTTAGTATTTATTTTGTTGTATAATTTGTTGCCTTAGCAATTGTCTTAACAATGTGTAGGTTTTACACGATGAAGAATATGTAATTCAATACACCGAATTACATTTGATCATATTTGTTGATTAATTAATAGAGAACTCAGTAACTCATCGAACTGATATTCGATATAGATTATATAGGCCCGTATTTATAATCAGCTCTCAAGAGTAACAGCGAATTTGAGTTCGTATCAGAAATGTCATTTCAGTACAAAACGACCTGTCAAATCCATACTTAATATTGCTCTCAATCTTGAGATCGCTTTATAAATACGAGCCATAGACATTGAATTTGATAACGCTATAAGTAAGTATAAGTGAAAGCAACGAAGTAACTGATACAAAATAATGTTCACCGCTTTATATTAAGTCATATTTGTTAAATTTTTAATTAATTTCTAGTTGAGAACTAGGTAGGTATCTCAAAGTTAAAATCTAAAAATTACGTACAGACAAAAGTGTCGAATTTATATTATCATTCCCTTTTTTGAGAGTTTAGCCACGTTAGTGATGCTTGCGAGGTGCGCTTGTTAGACCCAAAAAGCGTTAACTCAGTGTAGAGAGGAAGTACAGGGGCTTTGACCGCAGCAACCCCAGCATACCAATTAGAGCATCTCTAATGATAAACAATGGTGCTCCGACGCGCCCCGCTCTCCCCGCTACACGTTAATTAAAAACAAACGTGCCAGAAAACATAAATACTCCGAACCCGGCGAAAATTAGTTTCGTGATTCGTCAGCAAATTACTTTATTTCGGCCCAGCAGAAAATATGATACCTATCCCCCTTAAATAAGATTAGGAAATAAGATAGCAACAGCTAATTAAAGTTATTTGAAAACGCTGTCCTTATCCTATTCTTCAATATTTTATTAAAATACGAAAAGATCTGAGAGTTTACTTATTTACCTTCTGTCAAAAATTTTTAAAGTAGGCTACTCCACTTCTTTCGTTAATTTTTTATTCACTTCATATTATTTAATATATCTAAAATCAGAGTAAGGTACAGTGGCTAGCGAAAATTGAATTTTGGTGGACCCAGGGAAGAAATGAATCCCTAATTTATTTAGGTATCTACTTACTCTTTCTGAGTTACTTGTAAGTACCTACTGAACCCGCGGCTTTTTCATAAAAAGCTTAGCACTCTAGCAGGAAAGCAATGAAGATAATTTAACACAATGCAATACAATACTTACCTATACAATTTCCTTGCAATAGAAATGAGAAATCTTTGCCATTAGAAATGCTTCGACCCATTAAAGTTTCAGCCCGTTATGTATACAGGGTGGAGACAACGACAGAAACGACTAAAATTATATAAAAAATAAGAAAATGAACGCATCACATTTAAAAAAAACAAAATTTGATCCTCAGCAGCTGGACAATATATTTACTTGTATGCAATTTTTCTCGTAGATTCACACATTTCTCGATGCATATACTGTTACACGTTGTATACCCTACTTTGCAGCCTAATTTGTTTGGGATGAGGATTCTGGAAAAGTTGTTTAATGTCTACTTCAGCTGGCGTTACTTGTGAATCTTGCAAATCCACTTGTCATGTATGGCCAGTAGCTCTCGTGTTAGCTGGTGTAGAATTTACTTGTTTAAATTACTGAAATAACTGATGTTTTAAGAAAAAACAGAGTACTTGAGAAACGTTCGTTCTTAGGTATATACCCTGTATATTGGTAGCAACTCGTTATACAACTTAGCAATTGAATTCTCGTCTCATCCGCCTAATGGACGTGCCTGGAATATTGAAACACAATTATTGTTGTCAGTTTTCGCAATTTATACTCAAATCACAGGTGTATAGGAGTAATCAGAGGGGCATAACTTTTTAATTAAATTAGAAATTTGCTACTTCTCTTGCTGCCACTCGTGAACTGGCGTCGTTGGGTAATGTGATATTATTTATGAAGAAAAATAAATATTGTAGAAACAACTGGGGATTTGATTGTTTGTACTAATTAATTAGGACTTACACGTGGAACGGCGGTGGTAGAATATACTCGTTAGTATCAGTCCAGTACCAGCTCCAATTTGCGCCTGAAAACACTCAGCAAGCCGCCGAGCTCCAGCCTGAAAATCCTGAAATACGAAATAGAATTTCCGCTTTCGCTTGCTCATCTGGTATATATAAGTATACCAGATACCTAAGTAGTTTAAGAATACCTTCTGGTTTTGCAAAGTTTGTGAGTAAACTCTAATGAAGTTAAATTCTATTTAAGAAGATAAAGAAAGTAATAATATTACGCTTTCTAAAATTACTTACTTTCAGAGGTTGGCAGCTCCTGTTTTAATAATAAAGTTAAAGATTATGTAGAGTTCTTGTACGTGTTGAACTTTGTCTTTCAGCTCCAAAGGTACATACTGAATTAGAGTAAAGACATACACAATGGGGTATGTAAATAAAGCGACGGTTAACAAAGAGGCGTCGTGGCCTGCCCGCACATTATAACCTTGACTTATAATAAACCTTTGATTACGACCCACCTTCGCCACGAAATTTACTCTGACGGCAAGAATATTTTACTTTCTCTTTCTTTGATGTGGTTGAGGCGTGGTAGGTCCTTTTAATAATAATTCTGTTTAAAATACGAGCCTTTACAAGTACTACTCGATGTACATAGGCTCGACAATGTGATGTCATGATTTTATGATTTAGTAGGCCCGTATTGATAAACAGTTCTCAAGTGTGACAGCGAGTTTGAGTTCGTTTCAGAAATGTCATTTCAGTACAAAACGACCGGTCAAATCCATACTTAATATTAATCTCAACGTTGAGATCGCTTTACAAATACGAGCCCTAGATATTGCGATAACTAATTATTTCAGTATCGCAGTTACGTTATTATTATGTTACTACGTCATATATTTTTACTTGAAATTGTATTAAAAAAACATAAACCAATAAAGCAACAATTAAAGAGTGCGAGGCATGATTAAACTCCCGAAACTGCCCAGTCGACAAGTCCCGCAACGTACACAACAATGACGTGGCGTAACGTAGCAAAGGCAGTTTTGCAATCCATTGCTCGTGACTGCATAGTCAATATAACAAGTTCACTTACGACACGACAATGTAGAGCAAAAACGCCTTTGCCACGCCTAACCTCATGTGCCCGTAAAAAATAGACTCTCCGAAGCAACGTCACCGGTTGCAAATGTCCGAATTTCGGATTTTGTGGATCTCGACAACGTAACAAGTTCAGCTCGGGCTTGCTGTTCGTTAGTTAGGTTATACTGTAGCATAGTCAGTCAGTCAACCTTTTATACTGTCGTTTGGAACCTTTTCCTATTTTGAAAAATATTGAAGCGAGTTTTTCTTTTCAGGATTTAAAATTTCTTCTAACGATAAAATTTAATTTTGGCTTACAAATTCCTAACTAAATTAGTTAAGTCCCGTTATTTTATTTTAAGAGATACAACACTGCATATTGCTTGCTTCAATTCAGATGTTGGATGACGTGTCAAAAACTGACACACTAGAAATTGGAAGAAAATCAAAAGAAATCAGATAAAATAAATTGGATAATGTATTCAGTGCTATAGTCCAATTTCACATTAACTAAACCATCCCTTTTAAATGCAGAAATTCCACATTGTCCTGGAGTCTGATTCACAAAACTATAGTTTACAAATTATGAGTACAATTCGTTCTACATTGCGCAGACGGTAAGCCTTTAGTATAGATAGGTGCTAGGGATTATAACTGCCTACGCGATGTACATCGAATTCTGATTGTGATCTATAAATTGAAGTTATATGAAACGGGTCCCTGAATTCGTCGCCGTTTCCTCCAGCAGTCTCCATTGTTCTTCATTAGTTGGACGAGCTGACTGCGGCTGCGATCCAAACCGCACATTATGCAAATCTGCAGTTTAAAGCCATTGCGATCGATAACACCCGATCCTTCATTCCGTTCAATCCCAAAGGTTGTACAGGAGTCAAGCGCAGTTTAACCCAACTTGATTAGTTTCAAGTACCCGAATACATTATGAAAGAGGGTTAAATTTTTCGGGTATCTTTCAATTTATATCAGGGATTTCCTGTAAAAACCAGTACCCCCGTTCAATTCCCTTTGATTAGAAATGAAATACGGGAAAATAGCTAGGAAGATGATGTATGGATATACGATTTTGGACATTTCTTATCTAGCCTAACTACATCATCCCATAGGCAAAGGAATTTAAAAAATATTTGATAATGGTTAATACATAAAGAGTAGAAAAAAAAAGTTTAAAGTAGGTACTAGCTTATATTTTCTTTGGTACTAGGTACCTACGTGTAGCGTAATTAGAAATCTGTTAAATGAAAAGCACTTTAATATCAAGGTTTACTTTATTAATATTAAATTGTGAAACTTTATAAACTACCATCAAAAAGCTTCACAAAGACGACACTGCAGAAGGAAATGAGCTAGGAGGTAGTTTATTATTTTAACAGGTCTTACTCGTAAATGTTTCAAAGAGACTTACAATCAGGGTAATAACTGACGCTGTTTCGCTGCAGGCTCCTTCAGAACCTTGATTTACTTACACGATACAAAGGGAAGTACGGGCTAAGGGTAGACAAAGAGGCTACGTTCTGAAACTTAAAAAGCATAGACGCGAGACTGCCAAGTGATGCTACCCATATAAAATACTATGATTTTGTTTTGGTAATTGTTGTTATGGGAAACGGATGTCCTGTGCCGAAAGGGTACAAAATTAATATCTAGTTTTTTTGTTAAAGTAGTACGTTAGTTAATCGTATCGTAAGGCAAAGTAATAGATGAATATTGGACGATAGAGTCGATGATTTTTACTGGAATTTTCCAGTGTTTTGTGCATTAGTCTTAAAACCTAACAGGTTGTTAAGGCTATTGCTAAGTAAAACCATTTCAGTTATTAATAAGAAAATGTAGGAGAAATTAATAGGTTTTTACATCATTCTCTACCTGGAAGTTGAGGAATACAGGCGTAACTTCATTTGTAAAATTGTTCAATTTAATGGGCCGCCGATGTAAAGCCTATGTTGTTCAAAAGTTGTTTTATTATTGTGTTTCAGCGACCTCACTATAATGTATCTTATTTTACATGCACCATCTACAATTTTCTTCTATTCTACGCTAGTGGGTTTTATATTGTCAGGAATTTAATTTTGAGAGCCGACGCTATTTCCGCGAAGTCCGTGCAACTATTCGCCGCGCAACTAGTTACTAAGTTACATACTCGCGTAGGTACATAATGTGTAACCAAGTTTACATGCATTCCAGTTAGGTCCTCTCGTCTTTTGAAATAAATAGTAATTTTACTTTTTTTTTAATTCTTTACGGAAGACTGTTCACTAAAAGGTGTTTTCACTGCGTCTAAAAAATAATGAGGTTGATGATTTTAGAACGTTCAGTTTTCTTTTTTTTTGCCAACTATATCCTATTTCTGATATAAAGTTTTCCCACTTCAAACAATCTCAGTTCTTTTAACAATTTGCCGTATTTTATTTGGGAATTGAAAATTAAATTTTGAAGTCTATAAGTATTAATCTTTGAGATGAAACGAGGTCTTTGTACAGCTGTCACGTCGCCTCTATAGCTGCCATTCCAAGCAGTTATTGCTTCAATCGCTGTCAGTGTAACCATAGCCAAATTTTAGTTCCAAACTGAGGTTCCAAATATTGCCACATGAACACTGATGTCGGTCGATCCTGTACAACCGAGGTCTTTGGGCAGCTGTCAAGTCGCCATGTAACGTATCACAAGATAGAAAGTATGCAAATTGTGATGATAAAACTCTGATATTTTAGTTTAAATGTATTTGCCCAATCTTATTACAATGTAGCTCAGTACCTTTTAGCTCAACAAAGGGCAGTCCTTAATTTCAGGTGCGCATCACACAAATATTTTACTCACATTTTTGATGAAAAGGTAAAGTTTTATCCACCTCTCAGCGGACTTTACTTTAAAGAGATTTTCTTTCTAAGGGGCATATATACCCTTATATTTTTGCTGTGATCATTCTTATTCTGCATCTCATAGGTATATTTATATTAATACAGATCATTGCGATCCGACAATTTATAGTATTTCTATGGAAAGCTCTACACTCCATGGTGAATGTATGGAAGTGCCTGCGTGTAAATCTCGTATGTAAGCAATAAAACTTAATTTAACTTACATACTGCTAACGTCTATATGCCAATTTCCAATTTACCCGTGACCCTTCCAAGCCGTTGAGTAAGTAAATCGAGCGACTCTACACAAATTCCAATAAAGCTGAATGCAGACGGGCGACACTTTTGCGACGACAGATAGCCATCGTCTGCATTGCACTTGACACTGTTTCCACTGCTTTATGACACGTGTAAAGCTAACATGCATTACCGTGACACAATTTTGTCATCTATTTTACTATCATTGATGAATCTCTTTAATAATTTGATGACGTAATTATGCCACGAAGCGAATCATAGATCTTACAGCGTTTGAAACAATGACAGCTATAGTGGAGACGTGACAGCTGACTGAACAGATATCTCGATGGAACTATAGTACGGTGTAATTTTAATGCTTGTCTGTACGCAGCTTTAGGCACTACCTATACAAGAACCTACTAAAGATGAAGTGAGGGTCTACATACGGTGACCTTTTGGCGCGATCTTTGGGTAAGCGTTATCATGTTTACATTTGCCGTGTTAGTAAGAGATTCTGTCTTATTTTTTACTCTCGATTCTACTGTAGGCCAGAGGTTACTAACACACAGACAATCTATATTCAAAGACAGCCCATACATTATTAAAAACATATCATTTATACTTGCGATTGTCGGCGCTTGGTGGAATTCCATCATATAGTTTGTTATTAAGGAAACACTTGTACTTATTCCACAATTGTTGTTGTTGTTTATTGCATTTCTTTAAGTAGAATATCGCAGATAATGGTTTGGAATATGCATTTTATATTAAAATTGTGTTGTGTGTGTGATAAAGTAATGCCCCTGATGATGCTCATGTGAGCGAAACCGGTTGGGTGAATACACAAAATTGTGGAATAAGTACAAGTGTTTCCTTAATAACAAACTAAAAACATATCATTATACCAAATCAATTATAGTTGTACCTATTTGCGTTTTCAATATTTCGAGAAAATGCAACTAAGTTAAGACAGGTGTACAATTTTCCATGAGATAATAATCTGAAAGGACTACTCTTCACTTCACCCAATCGCATTTGCAGCACAACTCCAAGTTCCTCAACTGCACTTCTCGTCCATCACAAAGTTGTTAAAGGCATTTTCAAAATTCATTTCAGCCAGCATTCCTTACGATGCAAATGTACTGAAACTTAGCAACTACGATCCCAAGTTGTGTTGTCCCTTGCGAGACAAACTTTAAGCCGAACTTCTACTGCGCCACCGGTTAATAAAAGATACGGACTAACTAGATACCGGTATTATAAATATTAAATACTTGTGCTGCTACTTGTTTGCATATTATGAATAAGTGATACACATAGAGCTTGGTTTCAGAAGTGTTTCCTACCGAGAAGCTTAATCCACTACAGCATACACAACCTTTATTAGGTCCCTTTTGTTGGATCATTTTATTAATGATCAAACTTAAACATCCCCTAACATCATTCTCAGGTCTGACTGCGTGTTACGTCATCACACCAAAGTACTGGTCAAGGCACGTTAGATGTTACCTTCATCCAATGTTTCTAGATGCAAGCTGTAGTTATGTGCTGGCTGTGTCTTAGATAATGGTACATCTTAAATCCATCTGTTTTAATCGCAAATGCATCGCGCATTTAATTTATTTTATTTTAATTCCCATGCGCATACAGATTGGTAGGTTAGGCTAATCAATGCGATGCTCTAGCAGAATTACAGAATAAAATTATTTTTAGATAAAATATAAAATGGTAGGAATTGATTCAATTTAAAAATAAAATAAATTAAAGTAAATGGTACAAATCGATTAAATTTTATTATTTGTTGAGTTTTGTTAAAACTTACCCGTGAATTCTGTACTGGTCGTTGAATTTTGTTCAAATTGCTTTCCGGCACTGCTCACGTCATTTTAATTTCGTGCTTCACCGGAAACGCTGAAATTTTCCGATCTCTGTTTATTTCAGCCGATTAAAATATTCAGCTACCATTTCATTTACGTCACTAGGTTTTATTGATATGTAAAAGTTGATTGGTTAGTCAAGTTAATTGGATAGTTTTTTCGTTCATTGATTAATTTTCACTAATAATTTAAATTAGAGTGATTGATGACTTTAGGTGATTATAATACGTAAGGAAACGATGAAATCTTTATCAAATAAACCAATATTCATACCTTTCCCTTATAAAATCTTTTAAGCAAAAATACATCTAAAAGTGACACTTAAGTATAACCCAGAGAAAATAGTTCAACTTCAATCAATCACGAAAAATCTTTCGGGTCGGGTTTTAACAGTCTTCTATGTCTTTGTGGTTTTCTATGTCTGGAAAGAAAACATTATGTATATATATACTTAATATTTTTAATGCTTCCATGCTTCTAAGTAATCATCGCATCTGACGACCGACCGAGGAACGACCGAATAGGGGTACCTAAAGTTTTCCACATAAATAAATAAACTAAGTAAACAAACATCTCGCGGACGGCGCTTGGAATTGCCTATATTTTCATACAAATTAATACTAGCGAGGGTTTTATTTCACCTACCATTTATTTGACCAGTGAATAAAAACGATTCTAAAGCGCAGGTTTAAAATGCCTTCTGAACGAAAGACGTTCTTTTTGTGTGATCGTTGGTTGGACAGGTAAGTAGTAGAAAGGAAGAATAAAATAGAAATTATATGGTTTTCTATGAAAAAACGTTGCTCAAAGAAAATGGTAACATTTTTGTATAGAAGAAATGTATCTCGATAGTTGTTATTATTTGGTTGTATGTATGTGCATTTCGGACAACAAAGATCGCAAACAGTCACTATCTGGAAAGTACCAAATCTGTTAATCAATACCTATGTCAGCGCACACTAGCTAATCTCGTATACGTCCATCAGTGATTAAAACCCGGCCGGCTGCAAAAGCCTTGTAAGCTGAAACCACAGCAGGCATACCAACATCGCTCACTCACTGTAGTGAACTCACTTTATCAAATCATGTAGATCATCTCTGGAGCGTTGCCAAGCCGTGACCATTGCATTTAGCCTGATAGCCCTTGCACGAAAATATAGGGGAGAGAAGGGCTATCCTCATCCATGCGTGTCCTCTTTCAACTTGCCATTTTAATACTATTAACCTGATTTTACTTGTGTTATATTATTCTTTTGCCATATGGGTTGTTGATCAAAAACGGCCTGATTCTGATCTATATCTAGAGAAATAAAATTATCTAAACTGTATCCAATAGGCCTTGTACATTTTGTGGTAACTCTATCAGAGACAACGCATTAACGCGCCCTTTGAAGCAAAGAATTATTTCACTTATCAGACACACAAATGATTCAGATAATACTGAACTGTACCTGCTGGACACAATCAAAATACCTAAGCAAAAATATCAAGTTTAACCAATGTGACTATAGATCATCAAAGTAGGTAAACTATATTCGCAGGGCGACATGCAAAACAGCAATGTACTTATAGCGTTACCTAAAGCAAATTGAAAGTGCACGAGTGAGGATAGTAGAGGGGTCTCATCCCTGCCTCTGTCAAAACAACATCATAAATATCATCCGTTGTCACTGTAGTTACGACTGTTTTACAGTTGTAGTTGGGCGCGATGGGACGTCGCTTCGATTTTTGTTTATTCTTTGCTTTTTAGATATCCACTCGGCCACCTACATTTATAGAAAACAGCTAATGTATAAAAATGCCACTTGTTTTTCTATAGTAATGTAAGAGGAAAAATTTGTGTGAGGCTTGTTTGTAAGAGGCTTGCTGTGTTCCTTCGTTGTCGGTTTGGAAATAGCAGTAGGTGACTCCTGGATGAAGCTGATAGAAATAGTCCGGGCCATATCTGGCTTAGATTAGAGTCAAGGAGCAAGCATATTTTAAACGAAAAATATATCTACAATACTGTTTTTTTTGTGGAAGTTGTATTACAAAAAAAAACTGTTTCTGTTTTCCTGTTTGTTTCTCAAAAGACATTGATCGAGCCACATAAAAATATGCTAAAGTTGAAAACAGTTATGTCTTTTCATGTTTTATTAGAAGTCAAGACACGAAAGGATTCCTAAACGTGATCTCATCACGCATCGGGGCTAGTTGCTAAAGAAAAATATCTACTTCAGGGATTCTCAAAACAGAGCCAGCCGATTGGGCAGACCACCTATCTATTATTCCAGACCCACGAACTCTGATTGGAAAAAGTTTTCGGATTGAACTTCCACCGCATGAGGCCTCATTTCCACTAATTGTTTGACCTCTGTTCAGGCTTGAGGCCGCCCACTCTACTTATATGTAACTAGTTAGGTACTTAGGTATCCGCCTCGCGGTTGTACTCGCATTTTTTTAATAACATATTTTCCTGGAGTATAAGCTATAACTATTTATTATCTTTCCAACTGTAAAGGAATATTAAAAATCAGAGGTGATTCATTACCAACAAACGAAATTAAAACATAGGTAAAAATATATTTCTTGATAATGTTTCTGAAGATAAGTAAAATAAACTGCATGAACAACAATGATAAGTTGTAAAAGCCGACTGCTGAACCGATTTACAACTGAGACACATACAAACTATACTTCATACATTTTATTGACTTGTGTCGTGCTTTGCGCTTGTTATACTTAACAATCACTTTTAACATTTTGATTTTATTTGAATCCTGTATTTATTTGAAGTAAAAGAAATGTTTTCAGTTAAAATAAATTTTAATGTAAGGACATTTCAAATCATGGAATTAATTATATTCAAGACAAACAATACTTGTCTGGAATTAATTTATAATAAAACAATAGCTATCGTAATCTTTTATTCCTTTTGACTTCGCCGTCAAAATATATTTTGGGTAATGTAAAAATCTCGTTTTACTGTTTTCAATCTTGTGTTACGAACAGATTGAAACATTTTTCCTGAATACTGCGTGCTGCTGATATTTTGAAAAACCAGCAGCTCTATAATATTGAAAAACCAGCCGCATAATTTAATGCACTAATTAATTCCATGATTGGAATATCACGTTTGTGGCGAGATATTATTATTGAGATAAACATTTTTACCACATATGGAAATTATTACTTTTAAATTTTCCCACTATCTCTTTTACATGCCAGTACGTTTCACTGAAGGTTTTCCTTTCTAAGAATATAATAAAGTAGAAGAAATATTGCGTGTAGTGTAATATCATATTACTGACAAGAGTTCGGTTAGCATTCGTCCGTGATATGAACAACGTAATAGAATAGAGAACGGTTCTATAGTTTGGGATCCCACAGGAGAAAATCCTATGTTTTTGTAATGACCAGCTTTTTTTTTTATAAATAAGAATCTTTGTAAGGTATGCATTTACTATCATGTATTACAACACTTACAGAAAGCCATTCGAACAAATTCTTGCATTATTTCTGACGAATGTCAACTCGGAATATTTTTGATACTTTTTCTAAAAATTAAATTTAACAAATGAATGTAGGTAAGACAAATATATGATGGTAAATGAATATAATTAGGAATAGTTTTAAAAATCTTTAAGCAATAGAATAGCCAAATTATCCCTCCGCAGTAAAATTTTGTTTCCACGGAAAATTCATTTACACTCGAAACGCGGGGATGTAATCTATTATATTTTAAATAAAGCGGTCGCGGACCCCTGGCCTACCACGGCGTTGAGCGCCCGGTGGCGCGGCGAGACAGCGCGGCAACTCCATTTCCTCACATCACGAGATGCTCCCCAAAGATAACGTCAACACGACGCCTATTTTCGCCATTTTTCCTCACGCAAATATCGCCAAAACATATCAACACGCAAAAGTCAAACTGGCAACTTCGAGATGAGTTACTCATATTTGCATATCCAAAAGGGAAATCCAAACAAATTCGCATAATGAAATTCAGAAGCGGGGTGAAGTGAGTTAGCAACTCCTTACTTTGGCTTTGGTTCGGATTTAAAATCGATGAGGTAAATCTATCCATAATGATTTGTGATGATAATTTTATGAATTATTTTGCACTTCTTGCGTCTAAGTAAGAGGAAACCCACAAAAACATCATCATAAGAAACCAAGTTTCAGTTGTATTATAACCGTTTCGTTTGTACCAAAAAACGTACATGGTATACTGTGAGTGAAGGTAATACATAGTACTAGGTACTTAGGCTCGTATTTATAAAGCGATCTCAAGATTGAGATCAATATTAAGTATGGATTTGACAGGTCGTTTTGTACTGAAATGACATTTCTGATACGAACTCAAACTCGCTGTCACACTTGAGAGATGTTTATAAACACGGGCCTTAAAGTATCATTAATAGCAAAAGAGAAAGTACAACTTCTGTTTGTTTTATTTGTTTTTATTACAATAATGAGTACATCTTCTTTTAAGATACAGACCATGGCAATAGCTATTATACAAAATGAGCAGTAGAGTCACACCTAAAAATTTATGAAGCAATAATGTTGGCAAGAAGTAGCGGAATCGGCAAAGACACCTCTCATTTCCACACGAGACTGCGCGCCGGATTTGACCCAAATAAACAAGAGCGAAAAACGTGTCCGTCAATAGAGGAGTGGTCGCGGTTATCGACTACTACTATGTAGTACTATTATATATAGGTATATTCTGTGCTAAGGCTAAGATGTAAGGGACAGCTTACCGCAAACTGATAAGGGTTGCTCAGTCTACGAACCTAAACAAATTTCATCAGGAAGTTCGTTCAGGAAATGAAAATTCATTTCTCCATACAAAATAATTAATTCTGAAATTAATTGTTAAATTGTAAAATGACTACCTCGATCAGAAAATTTGTATGGAAAGTAAATTTTTTTCAAAGAATTTCTTTGTGAAAGTTAACGTAACCATTATCAGTTTGCAGGAAGATGTCCCTTACACATTGGATATTTTGTGGTAATAGTTCAGAATTGCATTTTCTTTTGGGGTTGTACATGAGGCAACGCTGGCTCGCGACTAGGATCCTGTATTTTCCGTTTATAATGACATGACAAAGGAATAGTACAAAATGTTCTGTCAAATCTATATTTAATGTATGTCGATATATCTCTCAAGCTTGAGAGAAATATAGATAAGCCTTAAATGTTTACGTATCTACTTGAGAGATGCGTGTTCTACCAGTGAGCTTTGTGGCCCTTAAACATAAATTTACAGTGAGTTTAGTTTCTATTTCTAAATTGGTCATGTTTAAAACATTAAGAACTAAGTTTCACATATACAGTCATATTTTTTATTTGCTTTTCATCAGGAAAGTACTATTTGTTTTGAGGAAAAAGCTCTATGATCATAGCCATAAAAAGGCGTAGCTTTTTCTCGTCTCCCCTCTTGCAAACATGCCAACATAAAGGGTGTTAGCTAAAGAACATATCGCATTACGATTCCTGTGATATCGCGGGATTGGCAAACAAGAACCAGTGTTAGTACCACCTGCCGATATTTGCTCTGAAATCTTTCAGATCAGTATCACGTATGGATAAAGTGGGCCAATATTAGCAACGTTTCTATTTTTTATGTGATAGGCGTATGACCTAGATTCTCGTTTAATCGGAGTTTATTTTCGTCACAAACTATAAAAAGTACAAGTAAAATGTATTTTTTATTTTGATTATTTACCCGACTGTGAAGGAAGGGTTATGTTTTTTATAAGTAGTTGAAAAGCAGACTACACAAAATCTATATTATCATAAAAATCAGCCTGTATGACGTCACCACTCGGATAATCTGCATAGGAATCCCCTGTAAAGACTTTGTAAAACTCTATTCTGTAGTACAACTGAGCCTTCATGCCAAAACACCTCATTTGTAGGCACCACCGTAGTTACGAGTTTTAGTTGCACTGTGTGGACGGAACGCAGTCTACTTTGCGAAACAGTATTCTAATGTTTGAGTTTACAACTTTAACCACGCACATACAGTAGTTTACTGTGTTCTACAGAACATGTTAAAACAAGTTATTTAGAAAATCGATGCAAACCAAGAATACCAACATAAACTGCATCATCTCATTTGTCGTGTGGGTTTTCGAGTCGATTGACCCGATGAACCCTGGTGTCAGAGTTTTTAAACCGCCTAATAGCAAGCAAATAGGCCTCTAACATGGTTTGTGTAACGACCACTATCGAAGACAGCGACCGGGACCGACGGCTTAACGTGCCCTCCGAAGCACGGAATCATTTTTCTTTTCGGACAATCAGGTGATTCAGCCTGCAATGTCCTAACCAAACTGGGGAAAATTCACAAAGTGATAAATTTACAGATATCAACTATGTGTTCCCCTGGGAATCGAACCCAGGACCTCCGGATCAAGAGCCCATGGCTCAGACCACTAGACCACGGAGGTAGTTAGGCATAAACTGCATGCGAAACTGTAAAAGACTGATTTCGGTCGCTCGTATCTAGACTAGACGTTCTTTACTTTTCTGTGCCAGAGCGTTCGACCTACCGTAACTGAACTATTGTTATTATGGAATGGATATTCATAGACTCTTATCTAATACTGTGGCTTTTAGTACTAATCTTCACTGCAGCGTCATAGGAACAGCCGTCGTGTGTGTGACAAACATGTTTATAGTCACGGCGGCGTCTGAGAGGGTTTTCCCGCGTTATATAGGTACTTATATAACTCACGAGCACTCCTTTACGGTATTACATGCAATCTCCTCAGAACGGCTGTGTTTTCACCTTTACCTCGTATAAAGGCTTAATATTTTAGAGACTTGTGGTCCGAATGATCTAATATAATATTTCAGACACTTTCCCCTCAGCTTTTGTGGCGCAGCAGTAAACATTATAGTACCTACCTACTTTATTACGTACGTACCTACGCAGTAAAATTATACCTACCAACATAACTTTCAGAAACCCAATTTTAAAATAAAATAACTTATAATTATTTATAACAATATTTTTCTAAGTATTCATAGTATACGGGGTGTAAGGGACAGCTTCCCGCAAACTGATAGCGGTTACTCAGTCAACGTAACTGAACAACTATCACCAGGAAATTCCTTCAGAAATTTTAATAAAAATTTGCTTTTCCATACAAATTGTCTTATCGAGTTGGTCATTTTGTATGGGAAAGTCATTTTTTTTCAGCTCCTGAAAGAATTTCCTGGTGGAAGTTATTAGTTTCGTTGTCTGAGCAACCTCTATCAGTTTGCGGGAAGCTGTCCCTAACACCCGGTATTATTAGTAGTAGTTCAGTGGTTAGTAGTTATTGGAACCCCGCGCCATTCATTTGACGACGACTGTTGTTTTGATAAAAAAAAAACCGGTTCTCAAATAAATACTATATGACCTGATACTTGAATAAAATTAGGACACTGTTCCTATAAGTTGTATCCTATTTGCGTTGTTGTATGATATACTTTGGCAAGAAACGTCATTAAAATTACTTATTCCAAAAGTTACGCGAAAATCAGAAACTTGGTAACATTTAAATGAACTTACTTAACTTTATCATCGTCATAAAGATTATATATTATAATTTACAAGATACGACAAATTATTTCTTACTTTATTATTAAATCATCGCATTGTTTAATAGTTGTTACTAAATAACTTGTATACCGGATCACTTCTTATCGAAAGTGTTTGCAAGTATTATTAATTAGTATTTTATCTTTTTACGATACTGGATCACTTTATATTCATGTTTCTAATATTCTGGCCTACTAACTATCTATACTATTGACAGTTGTTTTACTGCTGCTGTTGTTCCCCTACTCTCGAATGAAGGACTTAGAATACCTTCTACAAAAAGGTGTTCTTGTTCAGTACCAGATCTGGCAAAGAATAATTGAAAATGGAAACCTAAAAGCAGAAGGCCGGATTCAGAAAATACGATCGCCGTCTGAATCTAAAAGGGTAAATATCATTTGCAAGGTTGGCGGTCACGAAGCCGAGGTATCACCATTTCAGGGCTATTCTGGAAATCCCCACATTCAGGGGCGTGGAATACATTTTATACTACACCTATTCGGAAAGTATATTAGTTCTTACTTAAAAAAAGGAAAGAAAGTACGTAAATCCAAGCGAACGAATATGCGGGCGGCAAAAATATATGGGATTTACTTTCTCCCCTAGGGGAGAAAGTATTTTCTCCCCTCCTTTATATTTTTTAAATTCATAATTCAAAACTAGAAACAGGCGGATGCCAAAAAACAAAAAGTTTGTATGTCGAAGCCCACAAAATGATACTGGCCACTTACATTTTTTGGCAGTATGTGCTTTGCTTCATTTGTCTCTTTTATATTTTTAAGTAAAAAATATGGCAAAATCAACATGTCCGCGCGAATTCTTTTTCGTTCTTTGATTTATATGACTTATTTAATGTAAATTAAGTGTTTAGTGTTTTCGATGTAATGTGTAACTGTATTAATATGTGTTTTGTTTGTTTGTGTTCTGTTCGCATGGATGATGACACTTCAAATGTTCTTAAGTTATCTTCTCATGTAAGTGATATCATTCTTTATCTTACAAGGATTTTTGATTATATTTTCCTCGTAGGTGTAGTATAAAGCACTATGTATAACTCGGAAGAAAATGCGATTCCCAACTCGTGTGTATTGAGGCCCTCAGCTGCGCTTCGGGCCTCAAACTACACCCTCGTGTGGGAATCGGTCATGTTCTCCCCTCGATAAACAAGGTACTATTATTGAATATCAATTTAAACTGGGAATGGCGCATCATCCATGTCAACAAAATTATTTCATGACATCGTACCTATGTTCGATAAGTTAATCTTTTAATGGAATTATTACTGTATTATTGTACGTATTTCAACACAATTATTAATTTTGTTTGTATCTGATCGAAAACCTCTGATTGTTTTATGAACAATAAATTTGTTTGATATGTTCATATTATTACCTCACACATTGGTAGAATTTAAATTATAGTCACCATTTTCGCCGAAAGCTGCAGCACGAATCTGTGTAATCATATTTTTATGAATTCATCTTCATATATTTGTCATATTTTTTATTATAATAGGTTCAAAACTAGAAAAATAGTTCTCAGATAAGATTGGTGGAGGGATTGCAGAATAACCCGTATTTCGTATTGCGGCCAGCAGCACGGCTCGCCGTCGGCTAAGTATATCTAGTGCCAAATTGGTGGTGTTCGCTCAGATGCCGCCGACTTCTGATGCACAAGCGGCCAAGCTGTTGGGGAAATTAAAAATGCACTGTAAAGCTGCTCTGGGTGTCTCTCATTTAATTAAACGTTTTGCTGGGAATTAATTCGAATGCCTCTGCAGTCTAGTGCTTAGAGCCTAGGGTTCTCGATGCAGAGGTCGTAGATTCGTTTCCCACGGGTGACATACAAGTTGAATTGAAGCCAAGATTCCGTGCTCCAGAGGACACGTATAACTGTCGGTCCAGGTCACTGTCAATTAATAATGATCGTTACAAGAACCATGGTAAAGGCGGTTAAAAAAAATCATCGCTTCGGTGGTAGACACAACAACTTATACGATAAGAAATTATTAGCCGTGGGCTATTTGCCAGCTGTGATTTTAATAACTGTCTGTAGCTACGATTTGAGCAACTCTCCGGAATCTGACAGCAATATATAATATATTGTGTTCAAATATTCAGGACGCGTCCATTAAGCGGATGAGACGGGAATTAAATTGAGGAGATTCCTTCCGCTTCATACTAATCCCAACTATTATTTGTACCTATTAGTAGGTATTATTATATTATATTCCTTACGCTAGTACTTAACTTATGGTATTATTTCAGCGTCATGACAGATCAAAGACATTATCGACGTGTAGGTCTGTACTTGCCGTGATGTGACCGAATTTGTAAAAAAAATTATCAAAAGTAATTAATTATTTCGCTAAAATTGTTCGTTAAAAGTTGCTCTATATTTTGTGAAGTCGTATCTTCAATCCAATCATGAGAAAGGAATTCTTCATATTGATAATTTAAGTCTTATAACAACGAGTTTCATTGTGAAGCAGCGTTTTGAGTGGCAATCATATCACTTCCTTCAATCGAAAGGAAATAGTTTTTTTTTTTGTTTAGGGAGCAGCTTACAGCAAAATTTACGAATTATTCAAGTATACATTTAAATAAATGCCAATTACAAGCTTCGTTTCCACATAGAAACATTTGAATAGTCTTATAAAAAAATTCAAACCTCCTTTGAGAGTTCGTCAATTAGGTAGGGTCACATCAATATTCTGAATACCTCCTTGTAAAACTTGTTTGGTATATTTAGACTTATCACTTTTAAAATAAAATACTTGATTAATTGAAATAGAACAGGAGATCTACTATGTAAATACTCATTCTGAATTATTTTACGTAGTTTTAGGCGGTAAATGAAACTAGGTGGGGCGATGATGTTCGTAAGAAAGCGGGCAGAAATTGTAGAGAACGGCTGAAGACCGAGCTGCGTGCGAGAGGCCTATGTCCAGCAGTGGACTGATACAGGCTGATAATGAATGAATGATTATGAATGAGGCGGTAAGTAATTTTTAAAAGTTCCCTGTTACTAAAATTATGTAGGTATTTTAAACTTGTGCAAAATTACAATGATAATATAATGTGACACGATCAAGTATAGCATTAATGGGATGCGTTTAAGCGCTATTAAGTTAATTATTATCCTGAGTTGTAATTGTGAGTGCGGCCATTTGAAAGGATTTAATGAACCTTCATTAGTAGATAATATCATTCAGTTTATTGAACTTGCGGCGGTAAAATAAAGTGAAAGAGACCAAGGTTTTGTGTAAATATTGAGTTTTGATACAGAAGTCTAAGGTGAAACGAAGGATCTTAAATATTTCTGAAGCTTATTTTGCTTATTTATTTTTTTCCTTTCAGACGCAAATTCCCAATTCCCCAGCAAGATTTTTTCATGCTTAGTGAAGCAGGTTTGCAAAGCCTGTATGATTGGGCATCTTTAGCACGACCCATGAAAATACCTGGCTAAGCAAATACCTTCAGGGATCTTATCGCGGCCAGAGGTCTCCGGGATAAAAAGTAGGTATTGGCTTTATTGCAGAAAAAATCTTTTTCATTCTCGGTTTCTCATTACCTAGGATTGAGATGTAGACTTAAGGCTGCTTCAGGTAAAATGAAACTACCGTATACATTCAGATCATTCGATGATTCTTTATTTACAGAGTGACAACTTGTCGGTGAGACTTTCAATACAACCAAACATAAAGATCACAGAAAACTGACCAATTATGAAGCTTATAATTTATGACATTTCACTAACATTCTAAATAATTAATCTATCTAAACGAGTCTATTCCACAGATGAAAACGAGGTGTCCAGTAAACTGAACTGTTCCATCTTCACCGGTGGAAAAAACATTATCCCAAATACCAATAAAATTTAGAACGTCAACGGTTTCCTAAATGTATCATAAAATTTATGAAACAATATGTACAACTTGAGTTAACAAAACACTTTACGTTAATTCTATGCAGTCAAATCTTTGACTAAGGCCGATCACGCACGATAAGTCCATTTGATATACGACGATTTTAATTGAAATACACGATCCATGAAAATCGTAGTTACAACATTTTAATTTTGTCGTATTTATAATATAGGTATTAAAATGATGATATCTATACAGTCTACTTAGGGCTAGCTAGAAATACACAAAAGGTCTACATTCGAAGTGCTGTCCGGTTGAAACATTTCATCGTGGGAGTCGGGAATAAAGCGAGTCAGGGGCTGGTCGCGGAGTTGAACGTCGGCCAAAAGAGATTCGGAAACAACCGCCGACGGCATTGTGTGTATTCCGATGTGAGCACCATTCATCCTGCGTGTCGTTACAAGAACAAATAACGATACAGGGAGAACGCTCCGTGCAACCACGTCATACTTCACTACTGCAGACATGCGATGCATGTGTGCGAGCCTTCCTGCCGCGACGCCCGTCGTATCGCGTACGCGCCGTCGCCGCCACATTAATGCATGTGTGCACGTCGCCATCCTGCCGCATTCTCGTTAGTAGTGTGCTATCTCCGCGCGGTACGAAGAAGTTTTGTTTCTGTACAGTTATTTACTTCTGTGATATCGTTTTCTCCACTACCGCATACACAATACGGATTCGTGTCCCTGAATATCTATGGCATTGCGCAAAATCAAAATCTACAGTTCCAACTACAGCCGTGCGCTCCGGGGTGAAATTAAAAACTATTTAAACGATCTAATCTAATACTATCTCTACATTTGTCACTTACAAATTCGACTATATAATATTAATTAATTGGCAGTGCTGTAACATCGGTATAGTCTAAATAGAATTTGTATATTGACGGATAAAGTTACATCTGAAATATACTAAACAATAGCCGATATAGTTTAGATTTTTATACAGTATTGTAGTATTTAAATATAACTATTTATTCGTTTGGCATCCAAGATCACTGGGATTGAGCCGTAATATAACGTTAAAGAGAAAAACTTTCTATAATTGAATTGATCGTTTGCCTGTGATATGTCATTAAAGAAAAATTCTTACCTTGCAAAATTAAAAAATCATTCACGCGGTTTCTAACAAAATTGGGTATAAAATATAATCCTTATATTACAAAACCAGTAAGGGAACAAATTTTCAGTGCGTGTTTTATAATTTCATACCTTATAATAGTTTATTTAACAACCAGGCAAACCTTTGTAATAATGGTTTTAATCAACGGTATTTTATTATTTATTGGTATACTAAATTTAATAATCATATCTCATTATAAACTCGATTGCGCTCTAATATAAAGCAGGACATAAAACAATTATTATTATAACATAGTTTGAGCGACTATTAACAAATTACAATACATTAGTTTCAACAATTTGTATCACTAGAATAAAAAGAAAGTCGATTGAAGTCTAAAAACCTTAATATCAGACTAGCTTTCCGCCCAGCGGTTTCACCCGCGCTTAATAAGATTTCCCGTGGGAATGGGATATTTTCCCGCGATAAAAAGAAGCCAATGTCCGTTTCCAGGTTACCACCTATCGCCCTGCCAATTTTCACTAAGATCGGTTCAGCTGTTTAGGCATGAAAGAACAACAAACAAACAAACAGAGTTACTTTCGCATTTATAATATTAGTATAGATTGGTTTGCTTTTAAACTTTACGTCACTGAGTTAAAGTTCAAAATTGAAAGAATTCTTGCGTACAGATTCTGGCTGCCCCAAATGCGACTAGGGCAAGCAAATAATCTGATGCAACGAGCGTTTCATACTCAGCAGCACTCTCGTGACGCTTAGAGTGTCAACTCCTCGTTTCCAGATAAAATATTCATTTAATGGAATCATAAGTATTAACGTTTATTGCTAAGTTATAGCAAGCTGGTAGTTGACAGAAGTTAGTAAGGCATTTCAGTCTGTGGTTTCAGTTGGTTTGATTGCTATATAACATTAAAAGTTATAAGCTAAACTGAAACATTATACAGAAGTTTTTGAAATACCTAACTTTAAAAAAAAACTTTAATTTTACAATATTCAATAGTAGCATTATTTTGCTACGAGCGACGTAGAATTAAGTAGCTACGAGCGTAGACTTTGCTACGAGTGTCGACTCGCTACGAGCGTAGACTTTGCTACGAGTGTAGACTCGCTACGTGCAGAGCTGAATACGAGTACAAAGGCAAAAACTAACACTTGCTTCTTGAACCGCAGTTTCACTTGCAGTTCTTCCGTTGTAAAAGGCAACCTTCTGAGTATAATGTAACTTTCTAATGACGAAAGAATTTTGGAAATCAGTTTAGTTGATTTTGAGTTTACTTAAATCTTTCCTCTTTCTATTAACAGTATTATGATTTTGTATTTTCAATATAGTCGATGTCAGGACATTCGACCATTACGTACCATACTAAGTGATCACATTAGCAAAACTTTGAAACAAAATTTAAATAACAATCTAAAACTTAACAATAGCATATGGAACAGATACGTCTAATGTTTCGCACATTCGAATTTAATTTAAATCCAGTCATCTAACTATGTATATAAGAACACTTTTATCGCTTATCAATAGATAACCATAAAGATTTTGCTACAGCATGATTTATTATATGCTCGAGAACAAAAACATGAGATTTTCATAGTCAGCATCTTTAAAAAATATCAAGTCATACTTGACATGTCTCGATATTGATTGTTATGGCAGTTATGGTATGGGTATTCATTATTTTGTTTCCAGAACAGGAAAATCAACGGAAAAGAAATCCTGTACAAAAAATACTCAAGTTTTAAGAACTACTAATAGAGTATCATCGCAAATTTTTGATTTTTTTTGTCTATCAAAAAGGAATATAAAGTATCGACGTGTTTTTCTTTTCACATTTTAAAATATCATGAAACAACCAATATCAAGTTATTTTCAAAATAATCAAATATTTTTGATTTAAATGTGACCCATGTTTTATCCTCGAGTATAGTTCTAGTCAACATTTTATTATGTGGCTATATATTATTCTAGTTCGACACTAGCGCAGATTGCCTCGCGGGCGATCAGATGTGCTCATCCTGTACATCTGTCGAGAGAAAAAGAACATTATATCAATATAGAATAGAGTTCATTATCAATTTAAACTGAGTTTGTGTTAAAGTGAACTAGATATTTTGTAATTTGACGCAAAAATAAACAACAAATTAAAGCAATATTAAGTGTAAATTCAATCGCCTTAAACTAATAAATATGAAGCAAACATTTATGCGATTCTGTATACAGAACAGAGCTGAGATGTATCCAAAATATATAAAAAAATCTGTGACCTGTTAATCTGTCAACTATTATCAAATTAATATTAAAATGGTTTCAAAACTTGACAGCAATCGATATTTACTAATTGTATGAAGAAAAAAACTTAGGTTGTAATCTATGTAACTATAGTAAATAGGTATATAGATTTTTATACGATTCTAAACGATCTATCAACATACTGTTTATTACCTATCGATCGTCTGTAGAACTTGAATCTTCTCTATATTTATGGATACACCTTTTAAATAAAAATAAAATGCTATGCTTTGATCGAAGCGATTTAACAACAAATAATAATAAAGCGAAAAATAAACATAAAACATGTTCGATGTTAACTATGAACAATTAAATAAGGAATCTGTCAAATCGTTCGTAAAATACCACACTCAAAACGCAAATGGCAACAGTCAAACAACGACAAGAATTATCCCGAAATAAAAAAATCCATGACTTCTGTCACGTGTCACGCTTACATTTATAAAACAGACATGTTTACTCAAACCACTCTCATTACATTAACGTAATAAGCTTCTCGTAAATAAACAAAACGAACGATAACAACATCCATGCAAGGAAATCTCGTTACTTAGCATTTTAATGTAGCTTCCGTATGTAAACTATACTCTTTTCGTTCGTGTAATATCCACTCTACTCTCAACATACCAGTAATTTTATTATGTCTCTGAAAATAGTGCTTCATTGTGTTTTGCTAAAACACTGCTTTGCTTTTTAAGCTAATAGGGTGTTAAGAGGTGAGATTCGTGGATTCGTGTTTAAATTCAAGCCACTGGATTTTTCGAAACGAGGTCGTGAAGCGAGTGCGGACAGAGGCTCACGAACAGTGGCACAAACAGGGAACAACAACGGTGCAGCGTGAGTGTGAGGGTAGGTAGGTACCATGCAAGTCTCGGGAACACAAACAAGTACAGGTAGCTACGGGGACAACATCTCCAAACTACTTACATTACACTACCGGAGACACACCGACATACCTAACCACACTATGCGTGATGTCGACTCAGCGAGTCCACACTCAACTCAATGGTCTTTTTCTCTTCAAACTTACGTGGTGGTGGCAACGGAACATCACTTTGAAATATTTTCATAATAATATTTCATTTAACAACAACTTAATACATAAAAAAAATAATGTTCCAACATTGAGGTAATAAAAAAGTCTCATGTTGCGTCATAACGAGATTTGACTGCATGAATTTCGTAACACAAATATTTTCATCATTGATTTACTATACATTTATATTGCAATAAATTTAATTTATCTTGTTACTTAATGCATTAGGGTATTTTGTAACGTCATTAAGCTTTTATAATCAATTTATTTAGACCAAGCGTTACACAATTTAAATAACTATGCAACTTGAGCTTAAAACTATGTAAATTTAACTGGTGCCATTAAAATATAAACGTGTCAATTTAAAGAACATTTTGTGTAATTAATAATACGACTTCATTATTCTAAAAGAGCAATCGTTGTAGCAACATTATCGCTATAGCCGTGACTGCAACGCAGCACCTGGCTGAACCAAGTATCTAAACAAATACAGAAATAGCTAGAGAAATAATTTAAATTACAATAGTTTACAATCGAATAGATACAATACGACTAAAGTACCGCTAAGTCAGTCTAGTAGGAGTTACAGGTAGTACGATTTAGAGACGTTACGCGTGCAATGTTCATCCTCCGTGTGAGGTAGAGACGGGGGCGGGCGGTCTGTGAGAACTCCAGTTACAAAACCGAACCAATACTAGAAAACTAGTCCAGTCGAAGTGAGAATATAGCTTTTAAACTCATTAAAAAGGAAAGAGATTTCATTGGGAAACTCTTAATAAAAACTTCAAGTGGTTTCCTCGTATCTTGAAAAGAACATCGTGCTTCAAGCAAGTAAGTAGGTAAACACCCCAGCTGGCATTTCACACAGACCCCAGCAATTTAATACGAACTTCCTTATTTCAAACAACTCCACTTCAGACATTTTTCCGAGAGAGCTTCAATGATTAATTTAGAAAACTCGAAAGACGTTCCGTACATTTTTATTGAGGAAACAAAACATAGAACTCCATTCTTGTTTATATTTCGGCTGGAAGTTATTTGAAATAAGGTCGAGGGGATTATCATTAGGATAGGTAATTAGATTTGAAAGGAGTTGAAAGACAATTGTTATGGAAACATCAGCTTAATTTTGTCACTCCATAACTGTGCGGGGTACGAACAATATTAAAAGGTTGGATCAGACTTTAAATACGAGAAATGCACAATTTAATTACAGCTGTTCTTTACTTGTCTACTTATATTAATATTTATTTTTAATCTTATATACGTACAAATAATTTGAAGGCAGGTTTGTGTTTATAAAGAGGTAGAATTCCAAATTAAATACTAATTCTAATTAATGGAAAAGTATCTTAAATGAAATGAGTTTTGTAGATGACTCATTAAAACTTAGGATTAATTTGTGTTACGTAGAATTTAGGAGTAACTTCGAACTTCTATTTGGAATACGACGATTGAAATTAAATTGGTTTTCTAGAAATGGTAAAATGATCCTTAGAAAGGCAAAAATAAAGGTTTTGAAAGAAAATTAATCTTTGACAGGCAAAAACAAAGATCTAAAGAAAATCTGAAGTAAGTAACTATCTACATTAAAAATGAGTAGAAGAATTTAATATTTAATTAAACGAGAGATCATGCTGTCGTATGTTTTATATCAGCTCTCAGCTGTGTGCTTTTGAGGAGCGTCTTGGCTTCTTACAAACCACTCACTAGTTTCATGCCAGCACGCTCTTTCAAATCTAGGTAGGTACATGAGGTTAGAGGTAGCTCTCGGAGAAATCAAGGTCGGAGACGGAGGCTCTGGAGGATCGCGTGTAGTTAGTGGAGGTGCCGTAGTCGGAAGTGGCGGTGGCGAGGTCTGCTATGACCCCCCCACCAATTCCCCCCCCGCCCGTACCTTGCGTCACGTCTGTCGCCGCCGCCTCGCGTTCGGCCAGCTTCTGCTTCAGCACCCGGATTCGTTCCTCCTTCTGTAAAGAAAGCAGGCTGGAATACTTTGGTTCTACAATTCAAACAGGTCCACCATGCACTTCATTTTGGGTTAGGCATTTTAAGTCCCGCACTATTTTAAAAATTACAAATATCCCGCACCTAATAATTGGAATTTAAAATAATGTAGATTTGCCTCTGAATTTAATCATAAATTAATATGATTCATAGAATTTAGATTCGAGATTTGATACAAAACTCTTCCAAGGAGTCTTCACATTACGATCCATTGGAAAGGAAACCTGATAATTGGAGTCTACATAATGAAGCATCACGGGTATTCTATCACTTCAATTCAAATGGAAGTAAACTATTTCAGGATTCCAAGAAATGTGAAGAGTTAGTTCTTAGTAACACAGTTGAGTATTGTACGCTCGGGCTTTTGTCGAGTAACGAAACTTGTGTGTGACGATTAAACGAGAAAAAACCATTCAGAAATTGTATTTTATTTGTTTAGAACGCCGTTTTTATAGACGAAAAACGTGCCACCGCCAACTCAAATTATTATGAGGCCATTTCCGAAATTAAACTGAATTTTGGTATTTTTGGTATTCAATTAAAAAGATATTACAGTATTGTTATGGAAAATATTAATACTCTACCTAATTGATTTTGGACCTCAATAGAAGTAGTAGATGGTAGTGGAGGTAAATATAATTTGTTTCCCCTCCACTACCTAATAATTGGTTTGTGAATAATAGATATAGATAGTATCCGGTAGAATTGTTTTAGAATTTAATTTAAATAATAGACCCAAAATCAACGTCAATGTCAAGTACGTTATCGAAGTATTTAATTAAAACTATAACTTGTCTATCATTTAAATTAAGATTCTAAACTGTTCCAGTATGTATTCAAACAAAAACACGAACACGATCACACTCATTCATCTCAGACTATTACAGTTACAATTGAGAAGGCACTTGAGTCTAGATCTAGACTATCTAGGAACCCTGTGTTTAGACCTAGGACCCCCTTGGGCAAACCCGAGCGGTATCGTAACTACGCCTGACAGATCGAGTGCCATAGACAATTAACCAATAGCCTCCTATCAACTGAACTGGGCAATATATTCTTGGGTGTTCCTGTTCACTGGGTATTGAACAATCAAAGTATGGAACTTGGAATTCTCTGAGCAATCGTCTATTCTGGTGTTGTATTTGTCAAGTGATCTACGCCTATTGAGGCTGAATCGGTTAAACAAAGGGGGGATGTAACCCCGATACCCCGAATAGGAGAATTGCTCGGCCATTCTGAAAATAGCAAGGTTGTATTGTCTTGAAATAGTAACAGATCGTGTTATTGATCGTGTTACTTATGTTGGAACCAATTTGGCGTTTGCATTACTTAGTCTGCAGTTAGAATTTTAATGGCTACATTACATAATATGGTATAATTTTTACAAAATGGTGAACGTGATCGGTAGCGCTGCAGTAGATTTTTGTTTGGCATTTCTCAAGATGGCGGCTTTAGTTTCTTTTTTCGCCACGTACGTAAATTAGGCTAGATCGAAAATTATAAACAAAAGGTACGAAGACTTGTCCATTTAATTTAGTGTTCTATTACTCTGTGAATGCGGGACGATAATCTCTAGCAATTGATCTCGAGAGTGCCATCGAGAGCTGAATACGACCAATATCGGAGAGTAAATCGATGTGGAGACTACTCTCTTGTTTTATTATCACAATAAAGATATTCTTGCACATTTATATCGACTACATTTAAAAGCAACTCACAGTACGACTTTGCAATTTAGGTACTTACTAGACTTGTCAATAATAAATTGTAATGTCCCTCATATCATAATTAGTCACACCTGGCGGAAACGCCCACTTATCCCTTCGTGTGGCAAATTCCCGCTCCGGGAGACAAAGAAGTTGACATAAAATGGCGGATGTCATTTTTGAAATTAGCGCGCTTGTGGCATTTGTCCCACTCCGGGAGAGATAATTATTTCGCGCGTCTGGCGGCCGGCCTGCTCCGGGAGAGTAGCTAAGTGCTTTTTTAAACGTTAAATTTGGCGGCATTATAGCATTTTGCACTGCTCTAACTTATACTGAAGCATATTTAAAGAACAAAGATAGACTACAGTGCAACAGAAATGTCAACAAGACATTTATTTTATTGAATGTTCATTATTCCATGGGCGGTTAGGTGGCAGTGTTTATGTTCGTGAGGTGTACGTGTATTTTATTAATTTTCGGTATATTTCGTTGTGTTTCGGCCTGAACCTAATAAGAATAGGATGTATGGATAAGTAATACACTTCATTCAAGTAATTGTTTATGTGGATTCAAGGATTTTTAACAAAAAAATGCTTAATTCATCAACCACTCCGACTTTGCAACCGTGTTAGTCCCGCCAAAAAAACTATTTATTGTTGGCTATTCACGATACTTTTGTGTAAAAGATTGTAAAAAACTAATTATTGTAGAACTATTTACATATTTCCTACTTTAGATTCATCCAAATTAATCAATATTTAGCGAAATTTGTGATAAAATTACTGCCGGCATTGTGTTGACCGGACCGGGACACATGCCACACGGCGTTTGACACTCAAGGTCAACCGATGCGGCCATTTCGTTCACCGCTAAGTTAATGTGGATGTGACTTTCGGATTTTTGAAGTGAAAACTTCTTTAGCGGCGTTGAGCACTTTCACTCTTTGGGATGGGGAAAAAATGATAAATTCAGATCGTCACCGTGTTACCGACACCATAGTATGTGTTTAGTATGAAACGTTAGGAGATCGGTATAGGACCCGTGGGTGATCCGTGGGGGACCCGTGGGGGATCGGTAGGGAGCCAGTAGGTAGGTTAAAAAAAATAGGTTTAAAAAAATAATGAATAAATAGTTGCTAAAAATTGTCTATATTACTTGAAATGATAGATAAAACATTTTTTTATTTTCTTCCTAGGGAATTCATGAAAGTCGTATCCACACTATTGTAGCCGCTCTGAGACCTATTAAGAGTAGAAATTGGGTGTTTTGTTTATAAATTCTCAAATATTTTTCTATACTAAGACGTTTTCATTTTGTTACTTTACGTTAGTTTATTAAATCTAGTTTTATAAAATGTTATCAGTATCAAAAAAAGATAATCTGGAATTGTTTTACAGGCCATTAATTGTGAGTAACTATTTCGAGTCGTTTTTCGAGGGCTTTATGTTTATGTCTCAAGCTGCCAAACTAATTACTTTACGAATGTGAATATTTGTGTAGGCTAAATACATGAATAGAACTTTCGAATAAACAAAAAATATAAGCCACTTGAGCAACGTCTCTCTCAGTAATAATCTTGAAACATGAGTCACTTTATCATCATCGACAGGACGGCGCCTGATAAGGCCCAAATCTTGTAATGATCCTACTGCTAAAAAAATGTATGGAGTGAAGTGATTTTATGACTGTATGTTTTAAATTATGGTATAGTATTGTAAATAAAATACAAACTTTGATGAGAAAAAGTATAATAAATGAATTACAGTAGATTATGTATTGAAAATTGGAAAAAACACCATGACCCTATCTTTACTTTACGACATTGTTTTATTTTCACACTTTATACATAATTTACAGTACGCAATATGATAGAGTGCTTAATTAAGAATCTAGAATGCTACATTTTATTACGCTTATAATACAGAAAAGCAGTAAAATTTAAGTTTTTCTAAACATCGAAGACTAGTTTATATTGTCCTTCCTAGGCCTGTGCCAGACGTGGTAGAATTTGCAAAATGGCGGCCGCCATAATTAGTCTTTTGTTTTCTCTCCCGAAGCGGGACAGGCGCCAGATGCGCGTAAATGACTAAAATGGCGGCGCCACTCGAAGGGTTATGTAGTCGTTGACGCTCTGCCTACCTCGTAAGGGAACAAGTGTTTTGATGTTTTTATGATTGAGAGAAATGTACGACGCGCGGCCCAGTTACTTATTCGTTACTTTCTTCACTTATGACTATGAATGTTAGAGTGGAACGGTGTTGGATTAGTGTCAAATAAATGCGGTTTTCCTGTAGTTGGTATTTACCTGCGCGATGAGTTTCTGCAACTCCTCGTTCTCTTTGACCAGCTCCCGGTAGCGCTCCTCGTCAGCCGGCGCGGACCCCGAGTTTGACCCTCGCCCGCTTTCCGCCCGCTCCGTGGGATGACGGATCACTTCTATTACCTGGGTATAAAAAAATCATCATCATCACCATCAGCTCATTTACGCCCCTGAAAAATAATACACGAAGAAAAGATAACTAAGCTGAGAGACAAAATATGGAAATAGTCTGGTGTAGTATTTTGAATAAAATATAAAATATTCTATTAAGCATGCTCTTAGTTTCAGTAGACTCTATTCTCTATATTGAATTGAGGGAATTCTTTCGCGAAAATTATGACTAGTAATGATTGTATAAACAATTTATAGTATAGTAGAAATAGAAGAACTTTGACAATCAAAAATATTTTAGTTAAATATTTGGATCCAATAATTGAAATACCTTTTGAATCGGACTTTCTTTGTTTTAGGTAAACAAAACCAAGAGTAGAAAATTTAATCAACTCAGAAGATTTATTTAGAGAGCAAATATACTGTAAAGTTACTTTGATATCTAATGTTTTTCTTTTTTCATCATGTTTTAGTTGATTTATCGATCTGGATAATAGGATAGGATGTCTTTATGTCTTGTTGACTTATGTTTTCTATCACAAATATTTTATTTAAACTTTTAAAGAATGCTTGAAGCAGTGTCATAATATACCTCGCACTTTAGAGATGTAACAATTTAATTTGAAACGATTAGCCTACTAAAGAGAAACATGTCATTGTAATTGATTATTTAAGCAAATACCTAGGTGCTATACTTAAATAATCCGCTCTTAAACGTAACAGCGAATTTAAGCTCGTATCAGTAAGATCATTTTAGTACAAAATTTCCTATCAGATCTTTACTTAATATATCTCTAAAGCCTGAGATTTAGAGCTTTATATACGAGCACTAGTCGACACGTGCTATACACAAGTAGCTATATATGCTTACTACGTATCAGATGCCCGATACGTAGAATCGGAATTGTAACTTGTCAATTTGTAACATTCGGTACAGTGTGCCAGGCTCGTGTGTTTGCGCCCCTATCCATCAACACCCGGGTAGCACAGCCGGTATTGACTCAGGCCTCCGATACAAACAACAACCGTCCTCTAGTTACAAGGGTGCACCCAGTTAAAAGTTGGATTTTACTGACTGCTGTAACAGGCCAGTTGAATGTTCTAATTGGTTCAAAATATGATTGAGCTAAACTTATTTTTAAAAAAGACAGGAAATTTCAAAATGGATCTCAAAGTCGCAATATAAAGTTAATATTATCGACTACGCAAAGATAAACTTTGAACTTTATTGAACGAGAGATGAGATTTTAATGAGCTTCGTAGTCTTGAATAGGTACGGTTCTTAAGAGCTTATAGGAGTAAAAACTTTACTCATTTGCCCGATGAGTGCATCGCTGATTGAAGTAACCGAGCGAACTACTTACGCCGCGTTATCTATTGTTCTTAATCCACTGGCTCATAAAGCAGATAATGGGCGAGTCGGAGTTGGAATGTCACAGGGCGTTGTAGTCCAGTGAAGGTTAGTAATGTTAGTGTAGAGCGGGTCACATTATTCACTTTGTGAAATAATTTTAACCATTAACGCATACGAGTTCAAATAATTGTGATTGTGACCTCCTTTGATGATTGTATTGATGAGTAAAAACAATTGATCATAAATTTGATGGGTAAAATATTTTTATTCCAACGTTTCATAATAATAAAATACTCCAACTAAAACAATAACCGCATAGAGAGTGTTTTTTTTGACATTTACATTAGTATATGTAGTTACAAATAATAAACGTATGGATTATTTATTATCAAGGTGACATTGACTTTATTTTTTAATTTAATATAATCTTTAATGTAGCACTTTTTCTTAGATTTACTGGACCATTTTAGCCTCTATCACCGCCATTAAATCCTTGTCAGAGCAAGTTTCGCGGCAAATCACGATTAGTGCGTCTGCACTCGTGCACTTGAGCTAGCGTTTTCCAATAGAGTAGAGTCCAGTGTTCAGTATTTGTGCTGTTTGCTTTCAACAGAGATATTGTAGAAACAGTAGACCTAAACGAGACTAAAAATTATTTTTTGAGCAAAGAATCTATAACAAATGTAGTTCATTGGAAAATTCCTTTAAACTTTTTAACTTTGTAGAGCTATTTCTATTGTATATGACTCTCTATTCAAGAATAAGGTATGTATACAACGTGTAATTGAGAGGGTGTGAATCTGCCCATGAAACTGAACTGAACAACTTTCCCGTTTCATGGACAGTTGGGATTTGCCTTCTTCTAGATGCATATACCCGTTCTGTTACACGTTATACTATAGATAGAAGTACCCATGAAATATCAATAACATACAATGTCAAGTCTCGGTTTATTGATGTACTTATTTATCTACATTAATGTCCTCATAGTTCGCTCGTATCATTCTAGTTACTCTTGTCTATCTCTCTGTGACGAAGCAATGAATTATCCACAGCTCATATAGAACCTTATTGCTCACTTTATTACGACGCTACGACAAATCTTGGTGTCGTTATCATTCCACTCCAGCCCGTAGATGGGGTGATTCGGTTTTCGGAATAGAGGGTAATATATTTCGTTCCTTTACCCAATATTGTAGCTATTTGTTGAGTCATGTTTCGACAATAAAAGACTTTGAACAGTATGCCGTCCTATTTTTTGCACGTTAACGCAGACAATAGACCTAAGTACACTATTGTGTGAAAATCTTTCGCGAAAACGTTAGGGAAATTGTATGTAACTAGAGGCACAACCACTTTTTTACAGACCAATCAGCGTCGTTGAGGTTAAGGAACATGAAATTCTGAAATTATTTTAAAATATTAAATTTGAAGCTGTAGCATATTATTATTTTTATCTTATAACTTTGATATAAAATTATTTCCTATGCCCGAGAGCTTAGATATTGCGCTTATGCCTACACCCGTACATACACACAAACTCCTTCGTGGACATTAGCTGGTTCTGAGTAGGTATATTATATACTTACCAACGTTTATCCAGGTTCTCTGAGTGCCCCTACCCCTCTCGAAATTAGGTAACACGACAAAGTAGTGCAGATTCCACAAAATACTAATTCGGTAACTCTCACACAGTTTACGTACCTTAGGAATGAATATGAGAGCCATGCTCAGAAAACAGCAGAAGACGATGGCCAGCGAGACGAAGGCGAAGGCAGCGTCCTGCTGACTGGCGATGACCAGGGTCACCGGCGCCGTGATGAGGCACAGCACCACCACGTTGTAGATGCTCATCCCCACATATCGGGAGTCGTTGATCGACCGCACTTTGACGGACCGCGTCTCGTAGGCCAGGAACAGTCCAAATACCAGGACCAGTCCTTTGTAGCCGTACATCACACCTAGAAAGAACAAGTCGGGTAAGAATAGGCAACAAATAATCAAGTGAAGGGACATTTTTATCAAAGAAAACTCGATATATACTGATCTACTGTACGAGTACTCTTAGTATATATTTCAGGGTTCGTAAAAATCCGATTATTATAATAAAAAAAATCTCACTCTGTCTAAATTTTTAAAATTTGAAATGCATTCATTAGTAAAATCAAAAAGATTTTTCAGTTGGATTGGATATTATATCATTTATATTTAAATATATATCTGATATATAGTTCTTAAAAATAGGTTCCTCACTAATACAATAATAATACTAAAATAATTATCCAAAACATAGCGTTAATTTGACCTGTTAATTTTCAACATGCATATTTTAAAAGAACTTATATTGTGTATTAGCGGTGTACCTGTCTGGTAGTTCTCAAAAATAGGCTCCTATTTTAGTGATAACCATATTTAACCATGTGATAACACTAAACATATCTAAATCACAACGTCCATTTGATCTATTTATTAAGCATGCATATTTCAATAGAACTTGTATTGTGTATAAAGGTATTGCACATGTTGCGGCGTCAGATAAACCACCGCAAACAAACGTGCATCAGGGAATTCAACTTTAACGAGTTGGAGGTTTCGACCACTCTCCACATCGACCAATGCGGAGTCTGTCGGATTATAAATATAGGATCATTGATGTTTTCACAACAGACGAGTATAATAAATTGACTTCAACTTTAATGAGGAGGTTTCTACCATCGACCGCTGCGTCTTCTACGGATCGGATCAAGACAAGCATAATAATTGACTCTTCGTGGATGTTATTTTTTATTTTATGAAATATTTTTTAAATTGAACTCCTTTTGCTTCCTATACCTTGGCCTTTCGATCCAGAGATAGTGTATACAATTACCACAAAAGAGACAAAATTTTACAATACCACTTTATGCAGTTGTCTGTCAGTATATAATTATGATCATTAGAAATTCCCCTTAGGGAAATCAAAACGCTTCTAGCTGATAGTTCCTGTTAAAATAGCAGCTGGTATTTTACTTTACGAATCAACTTGTTTTACCAACAAATTCAGGGCGGTTGTTAAAAAGTTCATAATTGGTTCTCAAGTTACGTACGATAGCAACTGAGTCGCAAAAATAAGGAATAAAGTATAATTTATTGTTTACGAGACTCTAAAATTACCAAATATTAAAGCTAATCTTTCATAATTACTGCAGAGTTTTACGACTAGACGAAGATTATGAATATCTTTCGTTTTTCATCAAAGCCAGGAAGTTGATAAATGAGACTATAAAAGTGAGAAATAAGTAGCTATTACGAATATACAGGAGGTCCCGAAAGTAACAACTGATGAGAATCCGAGTAACAGGGATGGGTTGAAAGTTTATGATTATAGAAAGGGTGTAATGCCGCGGCTGCGATATTAGCGGGAGCGGAAGCGGAGAGAACTATGTAGGTACGTACAATCACAACCATTCGATTATAAAATATAGTAAGCAATGGCTGTATAATACACATAATAGTATGTATGTAGCAACCAGAACCACCCATGTATTTGATAAATTATCGAAATCATAATAACTTTTACAAAGTAGTACATGTTTAAGTAAGACTATAATTATATACTTGGAGTCATAGGCATGATAGTAGAAATATGACACAATATTTTTCTTCAAGGAAATTAAATTCATTGATGAGCCATTTTGTTGAAAAACATTAAGGCTCGTATTTATAAAGCGATCTCAAGATTAAGAGCAGTATTAAGTACGGATTTGACCGCTTTGTACTGAAATGACAGTTCTGATACGAACTCAAATTTGCTGTTAATCTTGAGAGCTGATTATAAATACAGGCCTTACTTACTTAGGAAAATTTTGTGGTCAACAGTAGGCATCGAAATCCGCTTCCGCCGCTTCTGCCATCATGACATTGCCACGGCTTAAAGCGAGACCTTTTTGCTATGTTATTAAGGTTATAAAATAAATATATGTCCAGAGAGGTGCGACCAGGAACGCACTATGACAGCCGATAAGCGAACCCATTTAATGTTATTGAATATTTTAGTAGGCTAAAGATCAAACAAATAATTTGTCAGTTTTAATTAAGGTTAGTTTATCTAGTTTCATTTAATTGTTTAAAAATAAATGGACAAGAGCTTGTGTTATACGCTCCAAATAGGTACTCGTACAAGACTTTCATACATACATACATAAATCACGCCATTATCCCTAATGGGGTAGGCAGAGCGTTAACGACCCAAACAAAGGTCATTACGCCACGTCTGACAAGTTTTGAGGGTTGTTTAAGATAAATCTGTATATTACTGTAGTGATAGGTTGTCAGCCCATCGCCTATATTACAATATACTAAAACCCTCGAATCCCTTAGCTGGTTTTTACAGCATGCCCGGGAGGAGATGCTGTTGGCACATTCTATGTTTTTCTATCGCTCCCAGTCCAGCATGGAAGAATTCATAGTTATGTAATTACCAACTATAAAGTTAATGAAGATAGATAGGCAGACAGGATTGAGTCGACTATACGAAAAATAAAAATGACACTCCGAAAAGGTAAGCACTTATAGGAATATTATTGTTTGTGTAAAAGAAGGTCTAATAGGAAAACGCGGAGTCACTTTACTTGATTAAATAAAATTACAGTTTCTCGGAGACAATTTCCTCAAATAAAAATAGGGAAACTGTGTTGGGTTCGTCGGATGGAAAGCTGATTATTTTTATTCAGGGTCCGATCAAGAAAACATGTACAACAAGTAATAGTGGTTTCATAATATAGGTACATACCTAGCCAAACAGTATTATGCTCGCTTTCACAGTGCTCCAGCTCGGGCCGTATGTGGACGTCGTCGTCATGATGACGAGGAGCCTCCAGCGGGAACACCTCCACTCTTCGTTGTAGAGGATCCCGCAACTGCCACGCGGTCAGCAGCGCTGCATCCACGGCTAGTAGACCTCCCACCATCGTGTAGAGCTTCCAGCCGTGCATGCGTTTCTGGTGGAAAGGAGTTCATAAAGTAAGGTTTGGGTGTCATTATTGTAAATTTGAATTTGGAATAGAGACACTTTTTTGGGACATTTTTTTTTTTTGGGACACTTGGTACTTTTCTAGAGGTATACTTCTTATTTAAGAATTAGGCATACCCCTTTAGTATCAACTTTCGGCTTCGTCGTATGTCGATGCACCCGCCATACTTTCGTGAACATGGCCCCGTACGCCATAGAGAAGCCGATAGCCAGTAGCCACGCTCTTGCTGCACAGAGTCCAGCGAAGTGGTTGGGCTGGACCCACCGACCGTCCACTCCTAGTGCCACCGCTGCGCCCAAGCAGATGCAGCATCCGCACAGCATCACTGTGTTGCAAGCTGGGTGCGACCACTGGATTACCCTGTTGGAGAAATTACGTAGTTATTTTAGTGACATTAGCTTTATTATCTTATGGTGCATTCGCCTGTAATGAGCGAGCCTCACTGCGAGCATACTAAATCCAGTATCCACGAGCGTGCAGCATGTTTTTTTTTAAGTTTCATTACAGAATTTATCTAAGAAACTGATTTAGGACATAGCAGATTGGATTGTGTAAAGTAATTCTCATGTTACTTTTATAACTAACTGCCATATTTGAATTTATGGCGCCCTTCAGTCGCAAATAAGACCATCTCAAAAGATATCCTGCTATGAATCTTTATAGTCGAGCAGTGCTTGGTAAACTTTTTCTTTTATTGTCCTTCCTAGCTATCATATCGCAGACCCGTCTTTATAGCATTTTTTTTATAAGAAACCGCTTGGTTTTATCATAGGAAAATCCATTAGGAATACCGGTTAACATCGCAAGTTAACGACAGCCGATATCCGGGCGCAATAAAAATGAAAACTTTTAGCGGAAACTAGTCGTAACAAGATGAGAGCGTCCGGACTTACGTGGCTTACGCTAAGGAAAAAGCTTCAGTAAAAGGTTTCGACGATCCCAAGATTTACGACGAGTCAAAGATTCTCCGAACGAACAATATAGAATCCCCACTGCGTACTTGCCTTCGCCGGTTCATCTTATTTGCTATTTTATCTTTTACAATTCTAAACGAATCCCTCATTTACAATTGCGAATGCGCAAAAATGTTTGTTTTGCAATGGGGTGAAATTTACATTTTGATTGCCTTCCATCGAGAGCTTAAAATTTTTTATCTTCTGATAAAAGTGACTTTTGCGTTTTGCTGGGCGATGTGGTTTTATTTTTGGTGGTTTCGTAATGCGAGCTAACTTTTTAACGAGACCCGTGTCAATGTAGTCTAGTTGTCCTTTTGCTTTAGCCAGCTAAGAGGAATAGGGGTGGGTGCGGGGTGCGGGGGGCGGGAGGTGTCACTGTGATAAGGGTTGTGCCTGCGTCGGATGTTCAAACGTGAACTATGGCACGAGCGTCCTCTGGAGGAGAGAAAGCGTGCTCGGTGTTCTATCATAAACTGGGCGAATAACTTGTCTTGTCTTGATGTGAAGATTGTAAAATTTAACTCTACAATATACTACACTTAATAACTCTTATCTTATCTACATGGTAAAATTAAAATAATTTAAAAAACTTGAGGATGGGTTAAGTTACACCATTAAACTGAAGTTCTTTTCTCATCGATAATAGTAATAGGACGTCAGCCACAAAAAAACTAACTGCCCTAACTGAGTTGTTGGCCCAATGTACAATGGGGAAGTTGTACAGTTTCGTAGACCGAGTTTGCCCTCAAAATTTTGTCGAATATTTTTTTCACCATATAGAGTCTAGAATTTTTGACGATATTATCTACTGAACGTCCCAACTCACCTTCTATGTCTGTGCAGTATATTGAAGATGATCAGTCCGATAGCAGCTAGTATGCCGGCGATACAGAGTGCTGTCATACATGCGAACAGCGGCAACGACACTGTCCGGAGCTCGTTCACAACCACAGTCCGGTCTGGAGGCACTTTTCCACCTGGTGAAGAAACACATACCTATATTTTTTAAACCCCGGCAATATATACAACGTGTAACAGAAAGGGTATATGCATCGAGAAATGTGTGAATCTACCCATGAAACTAAACAACTTTCCCTAAGGAACATAGGTCGAAACCGAAAAAAAAAATTTGGGCTACCCGTACTAAATACGCTATCAGTTGATGCATTTTGTATGAAAGGCCACAATTTTTTTTTCGTTTTTCGACCTATGTTACTTAGGGAAAGTTGTTCAGTTTCATGGGTAGATTCACACATTTCTCGATGCATATACCCTTTCTGTTACACGTTGTATATGTGATACTGTATTAGAATAGCATAGGTAATTTATTTTCTGCTTGCAGGAGTCGTAAATTCAACTAAGAGAATGTGCAATAGTGTTCCCTGTGAATTATGAATGATAAAAGTTTGCACTGAGCTCACCAATCTGCCTGCCAAGCATGGTGATTAAGAGAAAACCCCTCAACTGGGACAGGCCTATATTCTATGGACTAGTAACTAGTGTAAGTAGAATACAATCCTTTGGTACACCTGGCCATAAATTTCTCGCACATAAAATTATTCTACTTGTGATATAATACCATTACGAGCCCAGGATTCTTTCAACATGCCAGAATCAACGCGATCAATTTCATGATTTACTCAAACATTTGGATGCTCGTAAAACTTTCGTCGTAAAAATTCTCGAAGAGCGGGTTTGAGGGGAAGTGCGCCATTTTACAAAAAAATAAAAAAAAAAACATTCCACTCGAAATCTACAGAGTCATAACATTGCGAATGAACGTTGGTATAATTAAATTTGTTGGGCAGCTATCTGGGCACCACAAAACAATTCGTTTCAGATAAATTATTAATTTTCTGTTTTAATCTTTGGAACTTTATACGAAAAAATAATCACGTGTTCCGTTAGTTTCCAGTATTTACAAAATAAGTTACCTAGATACCTTAGTCCCGTCAAGATCTACATCTGTGCTAACAAAAGGTCAGATCAATCTGATTTTTTTATATGTTGTTAAGACTTAAACCAGTATTAAAATACCAGATTTGCAATTTCCAAAGTGCTTGGGAAAATTCTGTGTGCTCGAAAAACCATAAAATTTTCGGTATTTTTTCAGTTTCTGCTCAATATTTTAGTGAAGGAAGGGTCTAACTGGTATAGTCATTATGGACACTCTAAAAGTAGAGTAAATTTGCTACAATCTGATACTAAGACGATCTCTATACAACCTGTGATTCCCAAGATACAGGTCTTTAAAATTAAGATTTTTTTCCCACAAAGTTAACTACGAAAACCTACATTGCGCGTAGCCTGACACGCACTTGACCAGTTATGTGTGAATTTTATTTGTAAATATTAAGTGTTTAATATATAAAACCGTCAAGACGTACAAACTGTTTGAATCCAATATTGAATATTTTTATTATTTCCGTTCCGTTTCCGTTTTTTAGAGAATCACTAGGCCTACAGGTACAATTTTAGTCTTAAATGAAAGCTAATTAAATTAACTATAACTTTATTATACATAATATTTGAAGTGGGATGCGTATTTTGGAAGATATTTTACAAAATAGGTCAAAATTGTGAAGAAAATTCACTTTGTGGGAAAAATATCTTCATTTTGAAGACCTGTATCATGAGAATTACTGATTGTATAGAGATTATTTTAGTATCAAATTGAAGCAAATTTAGTCTACTTTTAGAGTGTCCATAATGACTATACCAGTTAGACGCTTCCTTCATTCAAAAACTGAAAAAATACCGAAAATTTTATGGTTTTTCGATCACACAGAATTTTCCCAAACACTTTGGAAATTGCAAATCTGGTATTTTAGTACTGGTTTAAGTCTTAACAACATATAAAAAAATCAGATTGATCTGACCTTTTGCGAGCACGACATAAGAGGTCATGTATAACTTGACGGAACTACCTAGACAAGTCACTAGATGGCAAGCGTAAGTGATCACCACCACCCGTGGAGTTACCAGCAAGCCGTAAGATCGTTTCTATTATTGCTTTTTGCTACAATAATGTAGGTCCAGAAATGTTGTAGTACTATACCTAGGGTCTTCTAAAAACCGTAGGTTTTGGAGGGGAAGCGGTGACGAGGCTTAGCCTACTTGCCACCGATTTGCCAACGATTAGTCAGCAGAGCGGCGTCGAGAAGTCAAGTCCAATGGACGAGCCCGAAGGCTGACAGCAGAAAAGTTGTATTGAGATAAACTAGTAACTTACCAACCCACCGCTCCCTGTCCAACCAAGTGAGGTTATCAGCCTGCGTGTCGTAGTAACCGAGCTTTACATAATGGTTGTCGACAAGTTGCTCTATCTGCGTCAACGCTATCCGGTCACCTTGGGATGAGAAAGCCACTAAACCCTGTAAATACATAACCAGTCAATAGAGAAAAACACATCTATACTTATATTACAAACTTTTTTTTTGTTATGTATTTAAAAACTACGTGACCTATTATAAAAATTCTATGAACAGAGGTAAGTTCATTGTTACCGCTGGGAAATATGACTTTCCCAAGAAAAACCGTAAAGCCGCGGGAGAAACCATGGCCCAAACAGCAAATAAAATATTATCCACCTCTCCCCCATGACCATAAGCTCCATACTCGGTGGTACTAGTGGTCCTGGTTGGTATTAATAATCTGTGTTTGTATCAGAAATGTCATTTCAGTACAAAACGATCTGTCAGATTGCTCCTGATCTAGAGATCACTTTATAAATACGAGCCTAGGTATGGTTTCTTGGCAAGCCACCTGATAGAGGCTGAGAAGTTCTATTGTGAATTAGAAACTAGTGCAAATTAGATCTTAGTAGGTATATCAGGTGTCTAATTGAATAGGTACTTCACTCAGCGAAACATCAATTAGAGCAGCATTAGTAATTCTCATTTAGTCTACATTTGTACAGCTAATTAAGTAATTACGTTGACCCACATTGGGCCGAATTAGAAAGGTTCAGATTTTCATTTAATTTAGTAAGTAAGTCTTAATCATCTTAAAACGTTGACTTTGAAGATACATAAAATATGAAGACTGGGAAAACGTTAGCTAGATAAGAAGAAGACTATTGAATCGTGCAAAATGTTCCACAATGCCTAGAATTGGTATAGTTGGGAAACATATGACTGCGCGTCGGTCGGCGTGGGTACGAACAATAAAAACTTTATACTACACCTATTCGGAAAGTATATTAGTTCTTACTTAAAAAAAGGAAAGAAAGTACGTAAATCCAAGCGAACGAATATGCGGGCGGCAAAAATATATGGGATTTACTTTCTCCCCTAGGGGAGAAAGTATTTTCTCCCCTCCTTTATATTTTTTAAATTCATAATTCAAAACTAGAAACAGGCGGATGCCAAAAAACAAAAAGTTTGTATGTCGAAGCCCACAAAATGATACTGGCCACTTACATTTTTTGGCAGTATGTGCTTTGCTTCATTTGTCTCTTTTATATTTTTAAGTAAAAAATATGGCAAAATCAACATGTCCGCGCGAATTCTTTTTCGTTCTTTGATTTATATGACTTATTTAATGTAAATTAAGTGTTTAGTGTTTTCGATGTAATGTGTAACTGTATTAATATGTGTTTTGTTTGTTTGTGTTCTGTTCGCATGGATGATGACACTTCAAATGTTCTTAAGTTATCTTCTCATGTAAGTGATATCATTCTTTATCTTACAAGGATTTTTGATTATATTTTCCTCGTAGGTGTAGTATAAAGCACTATGTATAACTCGGAAGAAAATGCGATTCCCAACTCGTGTGTATTGAGGCCCTCAGCTGCGCTTCGGGCCTCAAACTACACCCTCGTGTGGGAATCGGTCATGTTCTCCCCTCGATAAACAAGGTACTATTGCCGAACCTACGTAAAGGATAATAAAAGTAGTGGATGCGACACTCACAGATACCCCGAGAAATGACGTCGAGTTTATTGCCTCGTAGATATCGTCAGCGATCTTCTTATTCGTATAAGTGAAGTTTTTTAGACTCAAACCGCTCTTCTCCAGTTTCTCCATCGTTTTGTTGAAAGCTGAAACAGTGAGGTTACGTAAAGCCCATTACGCAGGTAAGTCTTTTTCGAAGTCAGGTCTCCATCGAGAAATTGACTTAGGCGTCGTTGTGCCGTGAATTCATCAATACTCTAAAGAGCGTACAAAGCGAATTTACCCTAAAGGCTAAAAGGCTTTTATACGGGATAATCAATTTGTTTCCAAGTGAATTTAAGTAGGTAGTTACGTTTTTTCTCAAATTTTGTTTTCGGGAGCTTTTAAGTCTCTAAAATTTTGCGTTGCTTTGGTCGTAAAAACAAGTATACTCAAAAGGCTAATATGAAGAGTAGAGCGTCAGATTAATGTGTGAAAGCACTTACCGAGGGCGACGGCCCAAACGGCGTCGTACGCCAGCGGGGCCTCTTGATACCCCTCAGGGTAGCGCCCGCCGTCGATGTCGAAGCCAGCCTCGCGAAGAGCCTCGTTGAGTCGCGACCTGAACACATACATACATAGGTACATACATAATAATAATCACGCCCTGTGTTCCTTACGGGGTAGTCAACGTCATAGAATTAGGGTGTTTGTTTTCGCCACTTAGGTATAATCTAACATGCTATTATAGTAATGGTTATCAGACTTTCGCTTAAACTCCAGTACACTGAAACTATCGTATCCTTCTACTGGTTTTTACATTATATCTGGGAAGAAAAGCAGTAGGAACATTCTGTTTTTCTATTACTTCCAATCCAACATGGAAGAAGACCTGAAACACCACCACACGATATACCTACCCTTTATTTTATGCCCGTTAATACGGGTGCGTTGCTATAGCGGTACGAGTACAATAGAAATAAAAACCTTTATAAGTTTTCGTGGAAAAAGTCTCTGTTATTATGTAAGCAGCTTAGTTTTTTGTCTGACGTAAACAAAATGTTTTCTATTCTACCCATGAAAACTTATCCAGCCCAAATAATGGAAGCTTTCAATAAAAAATAAATAGCTTCTCGTAAGAGGTTCCATGAGCAATTTAAGAAAAAGAGGGTTTAAATCTTTTAAATCGTCTCATATTTTATTTAGATTCAGTCGATTCAGACTAGCAAGGGTTGAAATTGAGTGCCAGCTAAGCAGGTAATCCTCTTACTAGACACCCGATAGCATTTCTCTGAAATCAATTACCAAGAGTACCTATGTCTGTACTGTAGGGTATGGAATATCTATCTTACGATTGAGTTTCTATTACTCTAACGCACCATGAATCATCATCAGTTCACTTCAGTTCAATTCATTTATTTCACGATTACAGATTTTAAAAGTAAATTAAAATATATCAATACATCATCACCTGCACAAGACCACTGCTGAAACTTGATAATGCTCTCGTAATTTGTGAGAGGTTTAAACTGAAAGCGTAAGTATTACTTTTAATGTTTGCTAATTAATGTTTTAAATTTGTAGCAGTATGCTGCATGTTAAAGCTTTTGGATTTGAAAACATTTTGACAGGAGAGAACAAAAGATATCGCAAATTATAAGATCTACTCATAGTTTAGCCAGACATATCATAATAAAAAAAAATTATAAAAAAATTATAAGTAAAAAAACTTTTTAAAACAAGCTTTTATCTTTAATGCGCTAAAAAGAATAAAATAAAATTTTCCTTTAAAACTTTTACTATTAATTTACAACGTCATTTCATAATTTTTATAATATAAAAGCTTGTCGCGAGATTTAACACAGGTTATGAGTTTAAGTATGTGATTTGTTTGTTTATCTACACAAGTTTTAAGCAATCTCGCGACAAGCTTTTATATTATAAAAATTATGTAATGACGTTGTAAATTGATCGTAAAAGTTTTAAAGGAAAATTTTATTTTATTCTTTTTAGCGCATTGAAGATAAAAGCTTGTTTTAAAAAAATTTTTTACTTATAATTTATTTTTTAAAATTTTAAAGTAAAAATGCAAGTTAAAAAAAAGCTTTTAAAATAACCAAAGTTTTTAAATAAAAATGATACCTTGAAAAAAAAAAACATTTATGAACTCATGGACATGTTAAAAATATATTTGACTGGTAGAAAAACTGTTATTACTTATGTCTTTATTTGCTCTTCTTTAGTATATAATCACTATTTCAGTAGGGCTCTGAATATTTTACGTCTATTTGTTACGTTTGAAAGTTTTCTCTTACGTGTAGTGAGGTAGTTAATCTATCGGTGGATTTTATTACCACAAAATATTGGTTCGTATAAACTTTGATCAGCGGTAGCTTGTTAAATCAATCCAATTATTATGCATAGATTATAAATGCAAAACAGATATTGTTCAAATAAGGTCCGTAGATAGTTGTTTATTCACACAGTATATTGTATAATTAATAATCACAGAACTGCGGTCAAAGTTGATGTGTTATTACTGTTGGTCGACATTAACTGTTTGGAAATGACATAATCAATTTTGATTCGTTGATTTGGTAGGTAATATATTTATACACTTACTTACTAAAGATATGTTCTTCGTGTTTTATAGATCAGAACTTAATGTTGCAAAAATCGAAATTGTTAAAGGTTTAGTTCATGCTCAAAAAAGGACATACACTTAAAAACATATAAGCCTCTTGAGCACGGTAAATGAACCAAAAATAAAATAATGGATATATGAATTTATACTGTCAAATATCTTTTAAGTCATTGACAAACAAATTTATTGACAACGATAAATTGTTAAAACTAGTTATGATTATGAGATATTAAGAAATTTACATACTTTACTAAAGCTAATACTGCAATAAGATCAAAACTTTCGGTATTTAGTACTATTATAATTATATTCTGTGCTCTCGGACTAAAGAAGATAACGCGGGTTTAATACCTTTAGTAACAAAACTCGACGCGGAACATTCCCAAGAGCACACTGCTCAAAAATTTACCTGCGAATAGCAAGGGAAGTTATAAAGTGACAAAGGATTTTTCAGATTCCTACACAATGTAGAGTGCCGCATAAAAGTCCCCGTTGTGTTTTAACCAAGAATATGGTATGTTGTGTTGATGGTCGGTAATATAAAAGAATATGTGGACATAAAACCATAGCATAGCATAGCTACTTATGTATGACGTTTATAATATATTACTTAATTTAATAATTTAGTAAATTTGAAAACTAGGTCGTGGAAAATATTTTTGTTTGGTTAGAATAATGTAGCATTTTGCTTATCTGATATTCTAATAAGTTTCTGATAGTGACATATTTACACCCAACCACTTGACAATCTCTGCGTAAATAAGATTTAGAATACCCATCAACCAACATCTAGATAGTAGGTATAAGGTACGAAGATAAGTAATAAGTTGAATCGACAAGTTACTTGGCTTATTTTCTTTTACATTTGGCTCATAATTTAGAATTCAATTCATTCAACATGGCAGGGCAGGGGAAAGTGGAATTTTATACGCGAAAGCCTGACTTTATTAGGATTCGTAAAAGAAATCGATGTGGCACGGTCACACGAATTCCATTTGAATTTCAGCGAGTCGCTTTTCGGAAGTAAAACGAGCTGTTTCAACGGTTGTAGACTTTTGTGTCCTGTGCTTTCAATTGAGCTTTGTCACGGAGGCAGAGATCATTTCCATGACACAGTTTTCACACGTTTATTCCGTATCTTTTATTGGGCTTCCTAGGGCTATTTAATTGTACTTATCATTATTAAATTAGTTCATTATGATTCAGATCCCTCAGAAAGATATATGTTATAAATTGATATATTTTGTATATTAAGATACATCTTCTATAAACTTTGAATGAGCAGTGCCATTTTGAATGCCTTGACTTACTGAATATCTGCTTCGCCCAAAAGTTATCTATTGATCAAGCTGTGTATGCCGCGGCATTAGAGTAGAATATAAAGATAGTTATTTATAGAGTTCATTCGCAAAAAACAATATTTCCAAGTAGTAAATCAAATGCACATCGAAAAGTGCCATGCAAAACAATAATTATTATAATACGACAAAAGAATCGTAAAATAAAATGACATTGTAGTTTGCCTTTGCAAAGAAAGGTGCTACACGTAAGGAATATCGATATAGGGCTGAATCTGCAATGAATAGGAGCCGGGGTTCCGTATGAATAAAGCCTTAGCTGGGTTATGGTAAGCAGGTAAATATTGTATACCGGATCTGATACCTTTGTAAGAATAGATTCAATTTTATGCAAACTTCACTGAGAGGATATTGAAAGGAATAAAATGTTGTCGCAGAAATTGAAGCAATTTAGCTTCTATTTCGGCTCAACTGCAGGAGAAGGAGAGCATTAACAACCTAGAAAATGGCGTTTCTGCTATATTTGTTAATTTTATGGGAGTAATTTTGGAAAGGAATGTGTGTTTCTGTATTGATAGGTTGTAAGCCCATCGCCAAAGCTCTTGAGACTCAGAAATATACTTAATTTCAATACAAAACCATTACAAAACTGCTTGTCAAATCCATATAAGTACTTATTATTGCTTTCAATCTTAGGTCACTTCATAAATACAAATCATATGTAGGCATGTAGGTATACCTACATTAAAACATGTTAATTCTTTTTAATTCCGGTTACAAACAATGTTAGATACATTCAAGATCGCTTAATGACTGACTTTCAACACCGATATAAGGAATAAAGACGTTTCTCAATGTAAGTAGGTACCATTACCGATACCCCATTACCCTTATAGGATGGCGTGTAGCATCTTAATTTAACGACCTTTCTTACGAGCTCTTTACAGACGCAGGTGTCGTTTGCATACGAAGATATCGTCAACGTATCGAAGAATTGGGTTTCGAGCAACAGCTGATTGCTTTAGTATTGTCAAAGGTATTGTTGTTATTGTCAATGAGAAAACGTTCCTATATGATATTTTAAATTGAATCGTTCGTAAACAATAGCTCGCTCTTAATGAATTTGATATTGCTTTAGAACTAGCTCAAACTTCTACTAAGAATACCTACTTGATTGTATTTATTTTACGCAAAATAAGTAAGATAGATGTCAACGAAATGAATTTCGTAACCAAATTTAATATTTAATCTACTTATTATGAGATTAAGGGGTAGAAAATATTTAACAAATATGTACTTACTGACCTGTGCTTAAGAAAGCAGGTATAATCGTATGATTATCACCAAATGCTCTATTTTCATTCATGAGAATACTTATCGGATCAACATAATTGACTGGACGGATTCCAGGGTCAGAATTTTTAAACTTCTAACTTAGACTACTGGCATTACCTATTTTGTATCCTTGCCAAAAAGTTGTACCCAAATGAGATACGAATAACCTGCCTACTATGTGAACTTACCTAAAATCCTCTGACGTCATCCCGGAGATGGTGGTCTGGTTGGAGTTCTGGTTCCACATGAGCGCCTCCGTGGTGAGGTGACCTTCAGCAGCTTCCCTCATCTGCTCCGGGGTGCAGTCGATACCCTCGCGCTCCAGGTTCGTCTCGAACCAGTTGTCTTCGTACCATCCTATAGCAAAAATAAGCAAATCATAATATCTTGAAATGATTTGAAGGAAAAGCCACTTGTGACTCCAGAATATTTCAAACTTTTATAGCATTCTAAGGCTCAAGAGACCGAATATTATGAGAATAAATCATTATTATTATGATGTTCATTAAATGAACCTGAAATTTCTTTTTCTTTGTAACAAAAGCTTATTAGCCCGAAATAAATAAAGCCATCAAACAACCAACAATAAAGTTGAGATTTCAAATCCCACCTGTAGAAAACTGTACTATTTTGTATTCGGTTTCGTATATCTAACAATTTTGTTCTCATGAGTACGAACTGAGCTACTAAATATAACATTTCCGAGAATCTCGGTATAGCAAAATATGTTCAGTAGAACAAAAGAAGATTTTCAGCGTAAAGTAAAATCGAGCACTATCGTGAATATTGTACTTTATTTTTTCGTGAAAATGTAAATATACTTCCGTGAACATTGAATAGTTGGATTGAAAGCTATTCTATAGATTTATCGATGTTATCCATCACTACCATGTCAATAAGTTCTGATTTATAAATAGCCCGATTTCGTCCGTATCGTTTCCATTACGGAATAAATTGAATATAATTTGTGTACAAATTATTCATATCGTGGCTTCTATATCTACGGTTTGGGAAAGCAGGAGGGAATACATTCTGTTACGTGTGAGTTATTTATGGTTATAACGTTTACGAAATACACTCATAGTTTCATATCTTATTCATCTATCTTTGCGTAGCTTTTACGCGGCAGTGCGCATGGTTGAAGATAGAATCAGGAAGCCAGATAGTTAACAGCTACCGTAGTTTAGCTTCCTTGAGTAGGTATTTCTATTAATAAAATTGTAGTGTTAGTAGGTATTTAAAATTTGTATTATTCATTAAAAATTAGATAAGATGAATTTGGAGATGACTAAATACAAAAAACTTTGTACAGAAGACCCTCGAGACGATTAGGAAATTATGTTAGTAACATCTTCATACGTCTCGTTTTACTAAGATACACCATTACACATTTTTTTCCGCGGCGCGAACGTCTCTTTTGACCAAAGTTGGGCAGCAGTGTTCTCTGTGATTAAAGGCATCTGACACTATCCATTCAGGCAATCGTGCTTAGTACGCGGCATATTCTCCACAAGTATTTGAACAACACCTTATAGGTACAAAAATATGGTAAAGAGTCATTGATTTACATACAATGTTTCAATATCCGATGTTTTCAACTAGGCTGTATCTAGATCCAAATCTAGGGTCTACTCGAAGCCCTCAATGAATATAAAATAGGCGATTTTTCCACTGAGACGGCTGTGATCCTGCCATTCGATTATAATGACGTTCGTATTTGCGGAATCCGAGGGCATAATATCCGGGAGAGCGGGAACTGTTTTATTATACGAACGTTCTATTTTGATAGTTGGATAGTAAATATAAGGAAAAACATAAATAGGTTATATTATACAGTATATAGAAGATCTGGTATTCGATGACAAAATAGAAAATTATTATGTAGGTAAGTAAGCAGTGGGACGATTTATAGGCTAATAAAAAAAAAAGTAAGTTTGATAAAAAGCTGATTAATGCTGTTAATTTTCCCTTAAATATTACTCTACAGAATGTCCAATATCTTTGACATCCAATACAAAATGAGGTAACTAATAGGGATACGCTATTCTCTTAAACAATTATTTGGATGATAGGCACTTCAATCGGTTTTTACACATGAGAAATTAATTCAAGCGACCGAAAACGCAGCAAATGTGGACGGAACTTCCAAAATCTAGAAATTTTAGATCATGCTATAGTTTCGATACAAGACGAACATAATTAGGTAAAGTTGCAAATAATAAAAACAAAATCAAATCTCTATAGCAATATACATAATAATCTGTAACAAATAACCCTCAAAACTTGTCAGACGTGGCGGAACGACCTTTGTTTACGTCGTTTTTGCTCTGCCTACCCCATTAGGGACACAGGCGTGATTTTATGTATGTATGTAAAATCAAATCTCGTGACAGATTGTATAAGCCGTCCACATCTTTTTCTGTTTTTTGGATAGTTCATGCGACCGTATTGGCAAAAAACTCAGCAAGTCTATTTTTAACTTTCAAGATTATAACAAGAGAACTTTGCCACTAACAAGTGGATTTATACGACTTTACGGGAAAAACAAATCAATAATTTTGCGCCTTTAGAAGGACCTGAGCCTGTTTCCCCTACGATCATTATTTATCCAGTTTCTCTATCCATTTCCTTTTTTGTTTTGATTACCTCTAATACACTAGGCTCTCCAATTCTCGTCTACAGACTACAGTAGCAGTATTTTTTATTATTTGCATGCATATCAGCATTTTGTTTCTAGATCAAAGAAAATGGAATAAAGCAAGCTGTGTGTGAGGTATAATTTTTTTTATTTAAAATGCTTAATTATACCACCCTTATTGAAAAACCCTATATAAACTAACGTACAATCACTTTTATGGGTGCAATGAAAGTATTTACATATTCTTGTTCTTACGATATTTCTGTGGATTTTCGGGTTAAACGCCAGATTATCAGATTACTAGCATTAGCTGCAGCGTATGCATAAACATTGAGCCTGAGGAATATGTCAAATTTACCACACGTTACGTAGGAGGAACAAAGCAAGCAAGAAATCTATAATACGGCAAAGTTATTGGCAGTAACAGAACCATTCACATCTTGCCAGTGTCGTCGAAATCCTCTTGCTTTGGAAGTGAGGGTTGCCATGTGTTCGACTAAAATAGGATGTTGCTTTGATATTTGATTTGTCGTTGTCGGTGTCATATTTTTAGCCTACTCGTTGCAGGCAGAAGTCGAAAAAGTACAGTGCCTCCCTAATATAATGTCAATAAGTACTGATAAATGTTAATAATTTAAGTACTTCTTATTTGCTTTTAAATGGATTATATTTAAATAAACGGGTGTAAGATGAGGCCTAACCTTGACTGATATTTAACGAGTCCGGATTTCCACCATTAAGGCGTGGCAATCCTAGCAAACAGATACAGCAAACACATTTGTTCGTCGCGAGCTTCGAACGACAAACAGGACAAAGGAAATGGATAGAGAAACTGGATAAATAATGATCGTAGGGGAAACAGGCTCAGGTCCTTCTAAAGGCGCAAAATTATTGATTTGTTTTTCCCGTAAAGTCGTATAAATCCACTTGTTAGTGGCAAAGTTCTCTTGTTATAATCTTGAAAGTTAAAAATAGACTTGCTGAGTTTTTTGCCAATACGGTCGCATGAACTATCCAAAAAACAGAAAAAGATGTGGACGGCTTATACAATCTGTCACGAGATTTGATTTTACATACATACATAAAATCACGCCTGTGTCCCTAATGGGGTAGGCAGAGCAAAAACGACGTAAACAAAGGTCGTTCCGCCACGTCTGACAAGTTTTGAGGGTTATTTGTTACAGATTATTATGTATATTGCTATAGAGATTTGATTTTGTTTTTATTATTTGCAACTTTACCTAATTATGTTCGTCTTGTATCGAAACTATAGCATGATCTAAAATTTCTAGATTTTGGAAGTTCCGTCCACATTTGCTGCGTTTTCGGTCGCTTGAATTAATTTCTCATGTGTAAAAACCGATTGAAGTGCCTATCATCCAAATAATTGTTTAAGAGAATAGCGTATCCCTATTAGTTACCTCATTTTGTATTGGATGTCAAAGATATTGGACATTCTGTAGAGTAATATTTAAGGGAAAATTAACAGCATTAATCAGCTTTTTATCAAACTTACTTTTTTTTTTATTAGCCTATAAATCGTCC
>JARACY010001348.1:0-60471 GCA_029255725.1 Scrobipalpa atriplicella | reverse complement strand
CACTCGTTTTGAGAGACGACCTACCTCACTGCGATCCAGCGAGCGACTGCCATGCCACGCAACTGGCTGCAACTGCACTGCTCTGCGCGAGTGCATTCACCCCGATGCACTCGGTTGGTGCTACTCCTATACGGTCGTGGGGTCCTGGTACCGCGGCCGACGCTCGCGGCCCGCGCGGCCGGCCACTTGGCAACGGTCGCCCGACCCTGGCATACATACCAAGATGACCACTCGCGCCAGAACGGGATCCGCCCGCAACCGGCAAAGGGTCCGACTTCCTTTTCCGGGAAAATTCAAAAGAGGGAAACGGTCTCTTACTGAAACAATATGAGCGCGGATCGACTCTACATTTTTTTTATTACTCGCGCTCACAGAATCTTTATAACAAAATATACAAATGATAAAGTAAATAAATAAGACATACTTACACTGATACATACAAATACAGTACCTACATATTTATAGTACAATACATACATAATGTATCAAAATTGTACTTCTGCAAAATGCTATCTATGATAGATAATATTTACGTACTCTATCTCTCTTGTTTATTTTATGATGATGATAAAGCAATTACAACCTTCCTATACTTTAATAAGTTAAACACATTATTGATAGTTATACTATAAATAGTAAGTTCATAAATAAACTGATCATTATAATTAAAGTGTATCGTCTAAATAAGGCAAAAAACCTGTACAAAATAAACATACCATTACCTAACCACTTATCTCGTAGAATGCATAGCATATAATTGCGATAATCATCGAAAGATTTTTACATTGATAACAGGTACCTGCGTAGCCTGTATCTAAGTGAATGCTACACCCCTCCCTCCCACCCAACCCTCAAAAAAATCCCCTCCGATTCAAACAACTCCTCAATACCAATGCATCCCTAGTGATTTGAATTCAACGAAGTTTAACCCTTTGCTCTCGTGGCATATTTGCTGAGCTCTACATTGTTGTCATTCCAAGACGGAACGACTTTCTATCTTAGATCCTCGATATTCCTCTTGAGGTATAGGTATCCTCCCAAAATGAAAAACAAAGTGAGTGAGAGCGGGAGAGGCTACATCCTAACCTAATGCAGCTCTTCCCTTCCCTCTAAAAGCATACCTTCTCCAATTCATAGTACACGAGTAAATGGGCAACGCCGTTTCCATAACGACACCCACGCGCGCTCGTTTCTCCGCCTACCCCGGGGATAGAGCAACGAACCGCTATTCCCTTTGCTCTATCTCTCTTATACCCTCCTGGTACTCCCAGATTGTAAGCTTTCAGGAAGGGAAATTGTGCGCAAGCCGTAGCGCATACTTGCGATGCCAAGGCGTCCTCATCCTTAGGACTCTTGAGCCCTACTATGAATATATGTTGTCCTGTTACTTCTCCGATCTAATTACGCATATCATTATGATTTCCCGTTTGCTTTTTTTGTGCCCTCCCCTCTTCTGTTCTGTCTACATGTGATGTCATTTTGTTTGCCTTTGTTAGTTAAATTATGTGTGTTTAATCAAAAGTTTATCTTTGATGTTTGAATTTGAAGGGCTTTTATATTTGGAGACTATAATAAATTGAGAGTTAAGTTTGATTTAATTTTAGTCTCGTTTACCTTCTTTCATTATATTATGTAGTAAGTAAAGTGGTTCTTTAAAAGTTTTGTCGTTTTGTTAAAATGTGCAAAAGATATACGAGCATTTCGCGCTTGCGCGCTCTATTTTCCCGCATATTCCTCACTTCCCTATCGTCCCTTTCTTCCCTCATGTCCTTCCCTCATCTCACGTTGATGAAAAACTATTTCAAACCACGCACTTTATGAAGAGACATACTTGTTTCTTATATTTAATTAATCATTTTTATAATTTGCAATTATTTCTTATTCCAAAGATAAAGGACGCAAACATAATTTCAAAAGTGTAACATATTAAATTAACCAGCTCTGATGGCCTAATAATAATTTTGGTGGCGCGATTAAAATTTTGGTGGCGCGATTTTTCCACCAAAATGGCGTTTTCGCCACCAAAACACGCCCACCAAAATTATTTTTTTCACTTTAAATGATTGTAACGCGCTATTTATTCAAATATGAGAAATTATAGATATACTTTCAAAAACAATACTACAAGGCGATTTGAACGATAGCAACAACAACTTGGAAAAATCACAACACACACGGTCAATAAATGAGTAAGAAATATTTCAAAATATTTGTCGCCCATGCCACCAAAAGACATATTTATGTTTTTTGCTGAAAGATGAAGCCCGACTGCAGCTGATTATCACTTGCAGCTGGTTGAGCACATTGAACTGGAGCAGGAAATGTGGACATCGTGTTTGTGGAACTAGCTATTGTTGAATTAAGAGCGTTCAAAAATTGACCACCAAAATTAGTTCGTTCTCCCGGACACTTCTTTAAGTTACTATAACTTCTAAACTTCTTAGATAGTATGCGTTAATTTTCCATTTTTATATTAAATTAGTTCAATCAGATCAAAGTTTTCTAAATTACTAAACTAAACTGTCTCTTAAACAAAAGTTTTCAAAGGGTTTCTGTGCCGCAAAGGTTAAAAAGTCGCCGCAGTTTTATTAAGTGTGTCGCCCCGCTTTCTACAGAACCTGCACAGGCCAGATGCAAACTTTGGCGGAAAAAAGCTTCTCTGCCTACTCCCTTTGTCTCGCTTGCCGAAAATCTCCCTCCTGGACATGAACTACCGTGGCCGATCTGGATGTCCTTAAACAGACTTCGGACTCAGGTTGGCAGAAGTAAGGAGAACATGGTCAGGAGGGGATTTTCTGCAAGCTCAGATGTAGACTGTATTTGCGGTGCGGTGCAAACCATGGCACACTTGACATCGTGCCCGGCGTGCCCCAACACCTGCACGCTAGCGGATTTAATGAACGGCAGTCAATCCGCAATACAAGTGGCTGAATTCTGGGCCGCTATGATGTAATTTCTTGTGTTCCATCGACACGCTAAGAAGAAGAAGAAAGGGTTTCTGCCGCAAATCGGGTAGCGGACACTCCACCAAAATTAGAAAATAGCCCTTTATGATTTAATTCAATCATTTTACACTTATTTAATAGGATTGAAATTTATGTCTCCATGTAGTAAAATACCCATATTTTATGTTAAAAAAAATTCAGATCGTTTTTACAGATTTAAAATAGTATTTTCACGTCGGATTTTCACTAAAAATGCGGGTGGGAAAATGACCCAAATACAACATCAAATTTATTCCGATTAAACTGAATTTACCGTTCACCAAAAACTAAAATACTGGAAAATATATTCGTAATTCAATTTACTATTATGTTCCCAAGAAATCAGAATGAAAAAGTACTGGTTTTAAAATTTTTAATAAATATACGATGTTTCAATTTTCAAATGCGCTATTTCCGATTTGTAACGAAACGACTAAAACATATTAATTCAACTTAAAATGATAATGACTTATCTTGATTCATATAAAATACGGAGAAAATCAACGTAACTCAATTTGCAATATTTTTGCATGTACATTTATCTAAAAAAAATACGATCAAAACAATGTAAGTAAAGATAAGTTGCAATGTTTTTAAAAGGGAGCCTTTTTGATCCGTAAAACAAAATTGTAGTTCAATATAGCACGTTTTATCCGTCGAACATGTGTTTTTTTCAGAAATCGACCGCTGGTTACTTTGTTGTGATTCTCGCTAACTTCGGTTCTATTGCACTTAGAGATACGTTTGTTGGACACAAATGTAGAGAAAAATATGATAAAGAAGGATATGAACTTAACTCATTTTTGTCGTAACTCAAGTTACGTTGTTGTTCCTTGGGCGTGTCGATATGTTAATTTATTACTTTGTAGGAATTTTCTCAGTTTGGTTATGACGTTATAGGCTGCATCACCTGACGTAAAATAAAAAAATCCGCTCCTCGGAAGGCACGTTAAGGTGGCAGGCCCGATCATTGTCTTTGATAGTGGTAGTTACACAAACCATGATAGAGGCATATTAGGTGAACTATTTAGGCGGTTTAAAAACTCTGTCATAAGGTTTTATCATAGTTGTAAACCTCTGACATCAGTGTTCATCATAGTTTTTAACCTCTGACATGTAATTTTTGAGACTATTTTTTCAAGATGGTGATCATACTAAAATATCTCGTTTAAAGTATATTTAGTAGTCCCGTCTAACAAACAACCCCGGCACGCGGGCTGCTACATTAAGTAGCTTTAAAATATTAATAAGTCCTATGACGGCAGGCAATCTCCTTCCCGAATAACATTCAAAAAATAAAAAATATTTGCGGATCGCCGTAATTTTTTTGGATTAAAATATATAGGTACCTTTCGCAGATATAGATTAAAGACAACGATCGGGACTGCCACCTTAACGTGCTTTCGAGGAGAGGAATCTTTCATTTTATTATACAGGGTGTAAAAAAATGTACTAATTATATTCCTTTAAACCACATGTTCTATTAATGATACCAAACAACTTTCCCAAAGCACAAAAATTTTAGCTCGAAAAATTTTTTTGCCTTTTCCATACAAAGATGCTCTCCGGGATCTGCAGTTTTGTATGGAAAAGGCAATTTTTTCTTCGAGCGAAATTTTTTGTGAAACTTTGGGAAAGTTGTTTGGTATCATTAGTAGAACATGTGGTTTAAAGGAACCTAGTACTTTTTTTACACCCTGTATAATATCAGGTGTTGATGCTGCAGCCCTACAATGTCCTAATCAACTGAGGAAAACTCACAAAATAGTACATTGACAAATATCAACTTTCGCGATTTAAACTTCTATACATACTTACTAGTACTACGTAGTGCACCGCGTTTAAAGATGACGTCACTGCGAGCGATTGAATATTGGGCCGTCTGCCACTCTCTTCGTGCAGAAGACCTCACTTTGAGCTTTAATATCTCAGTCATTAATAAAGATATTAAAAAACTAAAAACAGAATAATTTTCCTAATTTTTTGGAGAATTTTTCCAGATAATAAAAAAAAAGAAGGAGCAAGGTCCATTATAATATTTACAATATGATAACCACGAATCAATTCAAGGGGTGTCCCCTTCAGCGTTGTTCTTGTCGATATGGTATCGACAACGGTTATTGGAAATGTATCGGCGATTACCGATAATGTCGAACCGTTCGGAAAATACCAAGGCCGCATAGGCTGCGAGGAGTAGCTTTGACCAGAAATCGATATCCCATTAATACGGGTTCGAAGCTATACGGCACGCTATATTGGTTCGGGACAGGTGCGGGAATCGAGACTAGGGACGGGAAAATAGAGCGCGCAAGCGCGAAATGCTCGTATATCTTTTGCACATTTTAACAAAACGACAAAACTTTTAAAGAACCACTTTACTTACTACATAATATAATGAAAGAAGGTAAACGAGACTAAAATTAAATCAAACTTAACTCTCAATTTATTATAGTCTCCAAATATAAAAGCCCTTCAAATTCAAACATCAAAGATAAACTTTTGATTAAACACACATAATTTAACTAACAAAGGCAAACAAAATGACATCACATGTAGACAGAACAGAAGAGGGGAGGGCACAAAAAAAGCAAACGGGAAATCATAATGATATGCGTAATTAGATCGGAGAAGTAACAGGACAACATATATTCATAGTAGGGCTCAAGAGTCCTAAGGATGAGGACGCCTTGGCATCGCAAGTATGCGCTACGGCTTGCGCACAATTTCCCTTCCTGAAAGCTTACAATCTGGGAGTACCAGGAGGGTATAAGAGAGATAGAGCAAAGGGAATAGCGGTTCGTTGCTCTATCCCCGGGGTAGGCGGAGAAACGAGCGCGCGTGGGTGTCGTTATGGAAACGGCGTTGCCCATTTACTCGTGTACTATGAATTGGAGAAGGTATGCTTTTAGAGGGAAGGGAAGAGCTGCATTAGGTTAGGATGTAGCCTCTCCCGCTCTCACTCACTTTTGTTTTTCATTTTGGGAGGATACCTATACCTCAAGAGGAATATCGAGGATCTAAGATAGAAAGTCGTTCCGTCTTGGAATGACAACAATGTAGAGCTCAGCAAATATGCCACGAGAGCAAAGGGTTAAACTTCGTTGAATTCAAATCACTAGGGATGCATTGGTATTGAGGAGTTGTTTGAATCGGAGGGGATTTTTTTGAGGGTTGGGTGGGAGGGAGGGGTGTAGCATTCACTTAGATACAGGCTACGCAGGTACCTGTTATCAATGTAAAAATCTTTCGATGATTATCGCAATTATATGCTATGCATTCTACGAGATAAGTGGTTAGGTAATGGTATGTTTATTTTGTACAGGTTTTTTGCCTTATTTAGACGATACACTTTAATTATAATGATCAGTTTATTTATGAACTTACTATTTATAGTATAACTATCAATAATGTGTTTAACTTATTAAAGTATAGGAAGGTTGTAATTGCTTTATCATCATCATAAAATAAACAAGAGAGATAGAGTACGTAAATATTATCTATCATAGATAGCATTTTGCAGAAGTACAATTTTGATACATTATGTATGTATTGTACTATAAATATGTAGGTACTGTATTTGTATGTATCAGTGTAAGTATGTCTTATTTATTTACTTTATCATTTGTATATTTTGTTATAAAGATTCTGTGAGCGCGAGTAATAAAAAAAATGTAGAGTCGATCCGCGCTCATATTGTTTCAGTAAGAGACCGTTTCCCTCTTTTGAATTTTCCCGGAAAAGGAAGTCGGACCCTTTGCCGGTTGCGGGCGGATCCCGTTCTGGCGCGAGTGGTCATCTTGGTATGTATGCCAGGGTCGGGCGACCGTTGCCAAGTGGCCGGCCGCGCGGGCCGCGAGCGTCGGCCGCGGTACCAGGACCCCACGACCGTATAGGAGTAGCACCAACCGAGTGCATCGGGGTGAATGCACTCGCGCAGAGCAGTGCAGTTGCAGCCAGTTGCGTGGCATGGCAGTCGCTCGCTGGATCGCAGTGAGGTAGGTCGTCTCTCAAAACGAGTGATGATTTTATCTCGCTTTATCAGTGCTCTTCAAGTATAGCAAGGGGCACTTCAAAGTCAATGCAGACGTGTTACCCTGTTTGCGAAGGTCATGGATTTTGTCTTCACCACACTGCACATCGACCTCAAAAACTCGTGACGTTATTGGGAATTAAAATCTGTCGAAATTACAGTTTTGTGTTAAAATTGCTTTTCAAGTAATGTTGTTTGTGATATCCGTTCCTTGCTCATTTCGTCTGATAGGAATCTTCAGTTACGAGGTTATTTTTGGACGAAAGGGCCGAAGGGTGTGGCCGAGCCGATGACACGAAACGCCTTGAACCGGCCAGTTGGCAATAATACATTTTCATTTACTGTTAAAGAATATAAATGAAAATACCATTAACCATTACCACCTTTTAAAATTATAACAAAAAATATTTTGACTATGTATGTATGTAAGTTCTTTATTGTACCTTCTTAGAATTAAAATACAGGAATATACTTAAGAATAACAAAGTAGTGGTACAAAGGTGGACTTATCCCGTTAAGGGATCTCTTCCAGTCAACCGTATGATGGATGATGCTTCATTAAAAGTATAAAGAAACGCTGTAATTTTACCCAACGGTTTTACCTTAATATGAATTATTGTTACAATAAGAATTCGACTTGCAAATCTTTCAAATTACCTCCATTAGAATCCCACTAGGTATTAAAACATTTTTTTTTAAGATTTTTGTACCTACTTCTTTTTTGTTATCGCTCTAGCTAAGAACTTTATTTATATTCTGTGCTAGTACAGAGTTCGTCGACTCTAAAATCCCACTCGATAAAAAGAAGTACCTACACAGAGAAGATGCAAATTTTAGAATGATCCATGGTACAATGTTGTAGCAAAAACAACATTTACCAGACCATTGACAAGCTCCTTGCCCTTTAATATAGGCATTGTTTCATGTCTGTATGTATGCATTGGCATCCGGAGATAAGTACATAAGTATAACCAATGGCGGAATACTTATATAATTATATATTTTTAGCAACATGAATAAAGCTCCTCTATAACCCAGAAACTTTGCAACCATATTTTATCTCCTGCCCTTATTCCAGACAGAAAATCAGAACAACCCTTCGTTCGCTAATAAAGACAATGGCATCATTTGTCACCCCTTCACACCCCACGTCACCCCCTAAGGGGAGGAAGTGACCCCGTTACCTTTGCAATTTTAGTATCGTGACAGACAAGGCTTGCTGCCCAAATGATCAATATGTCTGGGCAGTAAAATTTTGGAGTCCATTTATTTGGTTGGTCTTAATAAAGACGTCTAATTAATTTAATGAAAATGGCACATTTTACGATCTTTGAGGGGCTTTTATTCATTTTTAACAACAATAGCACAAATAATACACAACTTAACCTAACCTATAAAGGAAAACTAACTATATTACAGAAAAATTTACGTTATTTTATCAGATGGTAGCTGTGCATTTTTCTTCTTCCATTCATCTCTCAGCCGTCAGTTCAACGCTCACACCCGTTCTGGCCATATTGGTATAGTCAGTCTGCCAATAGGTGTCTTTTAATTTCGTTACTTTCGCATAGGTACTTACTATTTTTCTGTACGCACGTCCTAGAGTAGAAAACCTACTAATTAAGTAAAGTTTTAGAGTTTTGTACTCAAAGGATACGGATAGACGGGAATAGCTATAGCTAAGTTCCCGTTCTCTATCAGGTCAGGTCTGTCCGTCACATGACGATTGTGTCCCTATTAAATAAAGTGGGATTCCAACTGTTCCCTACATTTTGCCTTCTACGTTTCTACTCTCAAACTTAGTAACTCAATATAAGGGCTTTATAAAAAGAAGAGGTAAGCAGGTCAGTGGCACACCGGGCGAGGCTCCACGCTCTGTCGGGAACGTTTACGACGCGATAATGCCAGGGTGCGGCGCGGTCGCACCCTGCGCTCCGTCGCCTGCTTGAAAGCATCTACGGCAGTGATATGATGGTGGCTTTACTTTGCGAAGTTTATTGCAAGTATGAAGGAATTACGAAGGTTTACTATTGTGAGATTGGTTCACTACTGAGCTTAGTCTCGTCGCCTGCTTGAAAACATCTACGGCAGTTATATGATGGTAACTTGGTACTAGGTTTATGGTGAGTATGCAGGAATGGCATTGGTAAAAACAGGAAGGTTTACTATGTGTGAGATTGGCTGACTGCTGAGCTTAGCCTCGTCGCCTGCTTGAAAACATCTACGGCAGTGTTATGATGGTAACTTGGTACTAGGTTTATGGTGAGTACTTATGCAGGAATGGCATTGGTAAAAACAGGAAGGTTTACTATGTGTGAGATTGGCTGACTGCTGAGCTTAGCCTCGTTGAAAGCATCCACGTGGGTGATGTGATGGCGGGTTATATTGCGAAGTTTATGGCAACTAATGGCAAGTCGATGAGTATGAGGGAATGTCTTGAAGTATGGCGCACATGTGAGATTAGTTGCCAAGTAAGCTAAGGCCTGCTTGTAGCCTGCTTGCAAGCCTCTACGTCCATGATATGAACAAAATCCATATTGCGCAGTTTTAAGGAGTAACTGGAAGGTATCGCGTAGTTTGCTGATGGGGAAAAATGAGTTGACTGTTGGAAATTTTTATAATGCTCTGTCATTAAGTACTTATTACCATTAAACACACAAGAAGCCGCCTAAGGCTGTTTAAAAACTCTAAGCACCTAGGGTTCATCCGTAAACCCGTACGGCACAGTTTTGATTCATATGATGAACGAACTTAAATGACATGCAGTTTTGTGTTTCCAAGTTCTTTATTGTTTCAATATGTCAAAGATATACCTAGGGTTTTACATAAAGGTTTGAAAAAGTCTACGATATAAATAAACAGCTTGCTGTGTTCCGTCGGTGCGTGAGACTACCAGTGCCTTAACAGGTGTCTTCTGGGTTAGCTCGCTCCATCGTCGACTCTGTCACGGTCATCGCTGACCTTTCTGTCTAGAGTCAAGAGCTAACCCATTCCACTAGTAAAAAAAATAAAATAACCAGCTATGAGCAAAATCAAAGCAATCTTTAGTAATGAGTGAAACAATAAAAGGCAGGTTTGTTTGTTTATGGATCGTTATGGCGGCCATCATGAGCATAAGGTCTATATAAGGCTATAGTGTCGTCACCACTATACTTCTATTACCTATTATTGCTTAGGGATGTCTGAAAATAACAGAAGACATTGATTCCTTATATTTTTTACTACCTAACTAAACGGACCATAATATGTAGTATTTTATAAATATTTATATTCAACAATTTCAAAAGTTATTTTGATGTAATGTATCATGGTAAACCGGGGACTCCCTTAATAGTACGGTCTGGAGTATTCTCGACCAATGTACTTGAAAATGTTGATGAATGTAGGCCCGTATTTATAATCAGCTCTCAAGAGTGACAGCAAGTTTGAGTTCGTATCAGAAATGCCACTTCAGTACAAAACGACCCGTCAAATCCATACTTAATATTGCTCTCACTATTGAGATCGCTTTATAAATACGTGCCGTAGTGTAGTGAAAGAAGAAGGTAAATGGTGTATAGTATAATGTTCGTAGCATATGAAAGAATCTGGTATTTAACTACCTACCTCTCTGTGAAAATGGCGTGATTTTATGTATGTATCATGCGGATCAAACAGTGAAGTAGATTACTATACTCGTAAATTAGGTAAAATTCTAAGTCCATGCTAGTAAATTTATCAACTGCTCTAGTCTAGATACAAAACATAGCATGAATGCAACTAACACTGCCTTGGTTATTTAATTTAGGTAATTTAAGAGGTAAAAATGTCCTGGATTTTACGTAATCAAGGACACGAAGGATATGGGTATCTGTAGCAGCGACTGCAACCCACAGCACATCCCTAAGCAAGGCTGACTGCGTTTTATATGCGACCTTTACCACGTTGTTACCTGCTTTGCCTCGACCACCTCCACACCGTTCTTATTGCCTGGTACTCCGCTGTGCAATGTCGGGGGAGTGAAAACTTATGCTAATTTAAGGGCCTGGCTATGTAAACAGCCGTAATAAACGTTGATTGCTATACAGTACGACATATTTTCAAATGAACGTGGCCAAATATGGAACTAAAGCATTTTTTTTACAGTTCTCCCAGTATGCAGCGCTGCAGCGCCTCTGCCCACGTTCACTTCAAATCCTTGTCGTGCAGTATTTTACTACAATTCTTTCGACACTTTTGTTTGGTTGACTTTTGGAGTTTATTTGATGACATTCTGGGTTCTTATGGAGCGGTAAAGTTTATGAATTGATCAAAATGGATGTGACCTTTCTGATAAGCGTTATGGGAAAGGAGATAAAAGAAATACTCATTTAAGAAATTGGGTGTTAAGTCAAGGTAGATAGATATCTATTTTATGATGTGATGATGATGATGATGATGACACATTTTAGACTAATAGGTACATAACATAGCATCTTTCGAGATAACTAAGTAATGCAATGCAATGCAATGCAATACAATAGGTATAATAACATCTAGCTTTGAATTGCAGTTGTTCCAGAGGAAATAAGCTTTTTACCCGCGATTACAAATTAGCCTATTTTATAATGTAGTAACTTTCAAATTATTTTGGTCATGTTTGGTTTTGTTTAATTATTTTAATTTAATATTTTTACAAAAAACACTTCACCCCTCTTTAGAAGAATCTATTAGTACATCTAAGTAGGTGCTTATTTTTCAATTTTGATTGCGTAGCAGTACCTATCTGATAGGATAAAGCTAAACATTATTGAATTTGAGGCTTATATCGTCTGTATGTTATATTTATCATTTATTCTCGTTTTACGCGCACACATCTTCGAGTTCTAATTCTAACTTTAGCAGTCTGGTATAGGTAAAACAAAACAACCCCAACAAGACGCGCCGCTCCTTGCAAGAGAGAGTGCGTGCGATGTCGACTCGACTCGACATTTCATCCCGTCCTTAAGAGTCCTGTTTAACTCCAACACACTCCTGTTACCCTGGTACTTCGGGAACGCTAGCATCCCATATTTCTCACGCTCTCACTTGCCTGCCCGTGGGATCTTCTCCTCCATCTCTTTTTAATCCCTCGGAAGCTCTCCTCTGACGCACAGGCTTTACCGTGAGAACCTTAACGGATGCCGGTTTATTTCTTTTTAGTCATTAATTCGTTTTTTTTTTATGTGGGAGCCAGGTAAGTTCGCCGTTGAGAAACTTGTCTGATTTATTTAGTTGATAAAAAGTTTTTATACTACACCTATTCGGAAAGTATATTAGTTCTTACTTAAAAAAAGGAAAGAAAGTACGTAAATCCAAGCGAACGAATATGCGGGCGGCAAAAATATATGGGATTTACTTTCTCCCCTAGGGGAGAAAGTATTTTCTCCCCTCCAATTTTTTTTTTAAATTCATAATTCAAAACTAGAAACAGGCGAATGCCAAAAAACAAAAAGTTTGTATGTCGAAGCCCACAAAACGATACTGGCCACTTACATTTTTTGGCAGTATGTGCTTTGCTTCATTTGTCTCTTTTATATTTTTAAGTAAAAAATATGGCAAAATCAACATGTCCGCGCGAATTCTTTTTCGTTCTTTGATTTATATGACTTATTTAATGTAAATTAAGTGTTTAGTGTTTTCGATGTAATGTGTAACTGTATTAATATGTGTTTTGTTTGTTTGTGTTCTGTTCGCATGGATGATGACACTTCAAATGTTCTTAAGTTATCTTCTCATGTAAGTGATATCATTCTTTATCTTACAAGGATTTTTGATTATATTTTCCTCATAGGTGTAGTATAAAGCACTATGTATAACTCGGAAGAAAATGCGATTCCCAACTCGTGTGTATTGAGGCCCTCAGCTGCGCTTCGGGCCTCAAACTACACCCTCGTGGGAATCGGTCATGTTCTCTCCTCGTTAAACAATGTACTATTATAAATAGTGAAACAGAAATAACTAGGAAGAAGTAGAAGGTTTCATGAGAAATAAAATAACGGTCAAAAATTACTACCTAGTTGAGTTGGTTAAAATTAAAATATTTCAAACTAAACCGATGTACCTGCACGTAAATATTGAAGAAAGACATTAAAAAAGATGTTAGAGTTTACAGGACCGCATATGTGTAGTACTGGTCCTTTGCCTTTAACCTGGAGGTCGCGTGTTCGATTCCCACGCACGGGTGTTCGAGGCTTTTTATATGTCGCAGGATTATGATGAATTCGGTTTTTTGATCTAGGATTTCGATCAAAACCCGGGTTTTGACAAAATACTGGTCGTAATCCAGAGAATATCCAGTATATTGTCAAAGTCCTGAGATATCCAGTTCTTTGATCAAAACTATTGATTTTACATTAAACCAAAAATCTATTTATCAAAACCAGGACTTTGACAAAATACCTAGTTTTTTTTATTAAAAACTGGATATCTCAGGACTTTAACAAAATACTGGACTAATTCTCTGGATTACAACCAGTATTTTTTGATCAAAAAACGAACACCAAATGAAAGCTCATTTGTTCATCTTTTCAAACACAACACATTCTACGAGTCCTTTTTCCGTCTCGCTCCCGCTTTCAAAGGACGTCCCCAATCGGAAGTGACCCAAAAGCCCTGTCTACCCCAAGTCTACCTCGGATTGTTTGTTAATCGCTCCACCCACCCACACCCTATCAGACTGACTAGGATTGTGCTGTAACTAAACTAACATAAATTAATAGTAAAATGAAAAAAAAAAAAAAATAGACGTGGAAATGTATTTTTATTCTATTTATTACCAGAAACCAGTTTTAAATTCAAATTAAAAATATTTATGTCAGAAAACAGAGTTCCATATTATGTTAGTAGTACATACATACATACATAAATCACGCCTTTGTCCCTAATGGGGTAGGCAGAGAGAAAACGTCCGAAAGGTCGTTCCACCACGTCTGACAAGTTTTGAGGGTTATTTCAGATGGTCATGTGTATTGCTATTAGTGACAGGTTGTCAGCCCATCGCCTAAATTGCAATATATTTAAACCCTCGAATCCCTTTGCTGGTTTTTACAGCATGCCCGGGAGGAGATGCAGCTGGCACATTCTATGTTTTTCTATCATGTTAGTAGTAATTTATCTTATTATAATATGTTATGTTAGTTAGATACAGTGGTTAGATACAATTTTATTTCCACTTAATCCACTTTATGAAAATACCTTTAACTTCAAAAATGACAAAATTTTTAGTCGTACATAAAATATTCAATTAAATTAACACTGGAATAACCCTCAAAACTTGCCAGACGTGGCGAAACGACCTTAGTTTAGGTCGTTTACGCTCTGTCTACCCCATTAGGCTTAAAGGCGTGATTATATGTATGTATGATGTAGGTATGTATATTGATATCACGAGTGAAGCGAGCAGATTAAGTTTTACAGGATTTCTGCTAGGTACCTACACTAAGGCCCATATTGATAAACAGCACTCGAGACTGACAGCAAGTTTGAGTTTGTGTCAGAAATGTCATTCCAGTATAAAATGACCTGTAAAATCCGCACTTAATATTGCTCTCAATCTTGAGATCGCTTTATATATACGAGCCCTAGTACACTAACCCCGTTTTCTTTCACGGTGGATTGTATACCTTTTTTAAAGCAGATTTATCGGAAAGCCGTCGACCCATTGCTTATCCTGAAGAACGGGGTCTGATAGTTCCGTGACATGAAGCGGGTAAGGGTGTGGTAGCGATTTGGCCTCACAATCATGGCAGTAGTGTTGAAAATGAAAATAACTTATATGAGCAATTGGGTACTTGACTGGGTAGCTTAAAAAATTCAAAACGTTTATACTTAAAACTAATGGTTAAAAATATTGTGGATTTCATTCATCATTAAAAAAAAATGCACATTTAGATTTTAATTATCGAATTAAAAGTATATAAGTTATTGATTTGATTAGTCAATATTTACTAAAATGTGACGTCATAATTTACTATTTTCATACAAAAAAGCGTTTTTGACATTTCATAAAAAGTTGCTGATTTGACTAGTTGGAAAGTAGCCAATTCCTCTAAGCTTTTTACGGGGTAAAATAACAACCCTAGAAAATGAAAGAAATGTGTACGTTTGCCGCCGTGTGGAGGTCAGGTTTCGCTGGACACCTATGTACCTGGCTTTGTAACCAGCTTTCATTGAACCACTACGTGGCATGATCAAAATTGATGATTTTTATTTCGAGTCACATTTTTGCTAAGAGAGTCGTGTTTTAAATTTCGAGATAGTTAAGTTTTTCGGACAGCACAGGACATAAAGTGTAAATATGTTCTCTTAAATTAAACTGACGAATGCTAAATTATAAAATTGCCATTTAAAAATTAAGATAAATAAAACAGTAACTTACCTGATACAAAAGTCAGCAACGCCACCACAGTCCGCAGTCTCAAGGCACCCATCTTCTTCACTCGAACGTTTCTTTCCTTCACACAACAGTCTTTTTTAAATTATATACTCTACCATCTTACTTCAGCGCAAGATGCTATAAACTGCTCATAATTATTTATCTAAAAAAATTTTTATTTAAAATAATGGCTACCTAGTAGAACTAGCCTGGAATAATCTGACAGACTTCTATATCCTTTCTAGTCTAACAGTGTTATGGGCCAATTATGGACACATTTAGGCGTGAGCGGCCTTTTTAATCAATTTAATTAGTTTTAGTTGACAAGTTGACAAACATTTTATGATTTGTATTTTAGTTTTAATTATTATGACCTTTGTATTTTGCCACTAAATCTTAAATAATTTTGACTTCTAACAATACCTATAAGCATCAGTATATTTATATTATCAATGTGATTATCCAAGAAATATTTTAGTATTTCTATTTTAAACTAAAACTAAACAAAATTGACAGTTTAAAAATATCTCATTTCACTTGGAGATAAAATTGAAGAAGAAATGTGAATCGATGCCATGGGAACATTCTAAGGTTAAATTTTCAAGATTCCAAAGCACAAAGATCAAAATCCAAAAGATTTTCTAACTTCATAGCTGCCGCCTGAAAAACCAAATCAAACAAATTCAAATCGTAACGGTCACTGCCTACAACCTCAAAAACTAACAGCCAAATTATTCCAGTAACTTTAAAAAAGAATCACAGATGATTGTCACCGACTAGATAGGTCTGGTGGCGCCTGGCAGACTGTTTCAGGCTTGAAGTGACTTTGCCGCACCATGGCTTCAGCCCCACGACGCCAGACCCAACTCCCAACCCACCGCCAGGGAGGGACCGAGGGTTAGGGATATTATGTAAATATCACCCCTTAATGGAACTAAAAACTGAAGCAAACGTCAGCGATTTACTGAAAGTTCTTAAGGCTCTATTACGAAATCAAAGATGGGTTAGGATTAAAATTGTTAACATAACTCATTTTAAAAATAAATCACTGGTACCCAAATGGTACCCTACCAAAAATAAATTAGATTTTTTTACATTGATGATGTTTCAATAATTTGCTACAAAAAATAAACTAATTTGCCCATACCCAATATGCACGTAGAGTTAATTGAGAGTTTGTATTAAACCCATTTCCAAAAACGACGACTCAATATAATAAAATACAATATGGCTATTAGGGACCAGCCCACAGCCCCCCAGGCTTTAAAAACTTGTCTCCAAGTCCGTCCTGGACTCCACCCTTTCCCCTTTGGGGGCTGGCTGGTGGGAATGGGGGCTAGGAGCGTCCCGGGGCTCATAAAAGAACACCGTCTTCCCGACTGGCCCACTAATTGAAACAATATTTGCTTGCCTGCTGCGATTTCAGCGCGTTTACAGTAACATTAAATACATCTAGCCAACTAAATCTTTATCAAGATTTTTTTGTTACACTGTGATCTACCTACGCCTACGACTGAGAGAGAGATTGAGAGTTATACCGGGTGTAAGGGACAGCGTCCCGCAAACTGATAGGGGTTGCTCAGTCAACGATACTGAACAACTTTCACCAGGAAAATCTTTCAGGAAATGAGAAATAAAACACTTTCCCAAACAGAAAAAAAAGTTTAAGCCAATTCTGGCAAGGCTGTATATCGTTACCTACGTATTTACGATCGTCCTATGAATATAACAATCAAGTCACTATCACAATGGGCCCGAAATTTATTGCCATCCCGTTCTGTTCTCTCATGATAGAAAGTGACGCGTCTGGATTTATATTAGTTAAGTCACGTATTTTGCAACCACGAATAGCTACCTCTACCAATAAACAAATGAACTGTTTAAACTTAAAACACTACTGGTCGGTATACCAGTACGGAACATACTATTTAAAAATTTATCAAAATTAAGCATATAATACCATTAATTTATCATTGCCAGAAAGTCTAGTTAACTTTAAAGGTTATCTAAATAAGCATGTAATGTAAGCAAGTAGTTTATATTTATTGATTATTATAAGTACTTACTACATAAAGCATTCCCAATATTTCTAGAGTGAACTCTTTGTAATTGTAAGTCTCATGCAATCTCACTATTACACGAAGCTGCAAGTAGAAAGAAATAAGCTTCTAACATGCTTATCATCATGACATGTAACATCCCGCACTGCGCTCACCAACCAGCCTGCCAAACGTGGCGAGTATGACGAACAAATGTCCAGCAGCCATAATCAGGCCTTAATACCTTACAGGGTAGGCAGAGCCACGCCTGCCACATATTGAGTCCTAATTTAGATACTTACATTACAGCCCTCGATCACGATGATACCTTTGTTGATTTCTACAGCATGCGCGGGAGGAGAAGCAGCTGGCACATTTTTCTATCACTGCCAGTCCAGCATGGAAGAAATAGTCGACTATTGTTGCTGCTAATAGAGTGATAGTAGTTTTCTAATCAATACCGTAAGAATGAAATCAGACAAGGTTAAAAATAGTCTTTCATTATCTAGTGGTAGAGTTAGAGTAGTACAGGATGAGCTGAAAATAAATGTCCAGTGAAACTTTAGTCAAACTATTTTATACACATCATCATCTTCTTAGCCTTTTTCCCGTATCTCTCGGGGTCGGCTACCTAATCTAGGAGATTGAACGAGGGTAATGGTTTTTACACAGAACGACTGCCATCTGACCTCCGCAACCCAGAAGGGAAACCAGACCCAATCCTAGATTAGGTTACACACAACCTTTGAATTTCTTCGTAGGTGTGTGCAGGTTTCCTCACGATGTTTTCCTTCACCGTAAAAGCGCCGAATAAACGTACATAGAAATCGAAAAAAAAAAAGTAAGTAGAGTTAGCATATAGCAATAAGTATAACGAAAAGAAAACTTTTATTGCCACACTAAGTAACGTAGTACATACATACATACACAATTCACGCCTTTATCCCTAGAGGGGTAGGCAGAGCAAAAACGACCTAAACAAAAGTCGTTCCGCCACGTCTGACAAGTTATGTGAGGGTTATTACAGATGATAATGTATATTGCAATAGTGACAGGTTGTCAGCCCATTGCCTATAAATTGCAATACACTTAAACCCTCAAATCCCTTAGCTGGTTTTTATAGCATGCCCGGGAGGAGATGCAGCTGGCACATTCTATGTTTTTCTATCGCTCCCAGTCCAGCATGGGAGAAAGTAACGTATATTATTACCACGATTATGTTTATTGTTACCTCGATATTTATAAAACTTATATGGTGTAATATAATGTAATGTAATAGTAAAGAAAATTTATATTATGGTAGAGATTAGTAACCTAAGCATTAGTTCGTGCGAAAACGCCCTTTAAGGTCGTTATCGTTGACTCTCTGCCTACTATGTAAAAGAAATATAGGCGGCGTGATTTTTTTAAGGAAATTAAAAGAAAAACGCTTCCTCTTACAAATCGCCTTATCGAAATGGTAATTTTGTATGGGGAAGACAAATGCGTCGAAAGATACCAACCAACAGACGACCCGCATAGCCTATTTTGTAGTGTAACTGCCAGGCAGAAGGTCCCGGGTTCGATTCCCATGAATTTAAATGTCTGGTTCTTGGTCTGGGTGTTCTTTGTACTTGTTTCTGTGTATGTCCATGGCACCCTGCCTGATACAGAGAATCCTAGTGGGGATTATGAGTGTGATCGTGTTTATTTTATTTTTAACTGGATTTCTTACCCCAACCTGTATACGTCCAAGGGCAGTGAGTTGGCCTAATTGGATAGCTGCTCGCAAATGTTAGTCCGAGACAATCACGGCCGACATTTCCCTCCCACAGCGCGGCGTAGCGAGGTGTAGTCTCCCCTTTATAGGGCGCGAACACAGGTAGGGATGGCCCTGGGATGTAAACGTAAGTCTTCCGGTGCAAATGTTTTAATTTTTTTTTTTTTTAGCTTTTTGGTGAGTTAAGCTTATACTACGAGGTACTTTTAATTTCTATGCGGGATTCGGAAAATAAAATTGTCGTCCTTATCTGATCATCAGAGAGATACTTATCAAAACAAAAGGTAGGTTGATTCCAGGGATAATTACTCGTATTTTGCATTCGAACACTGGTAGTAGAATAGAATAGAATAACGTTTATTTTAGACACGTCAGATATTACAATTATTAATATTATGCCTAAAAAAAGTTTTGTAGTTAGGATTTTAAAGCATTATTTTCTTTGTAAATGAATCATTTAGTATTGTGTGTATGATGTGTATTGGTACCTATTAAAATTTTATTAGGAATGTTTGACACGTTATGTAAACTGCTTAATTTGTTAACAATTTTAATTTCACAGATAATACCAAGGTGATTTTAAATTAAAAGATAGCAACTTTTGTAAACATGTTTTATTAATTGATAACCGAAAAATGTACATTAATTATTAATTTATTTAAAATACTACAACTTCATACATAAATTACACAATATTATAAATAACAGGCAGTAGGTATGTTTCGCCTATGGACGATCCAGTCAGTGAGCTGAGCGCGTTTAGTAACTAGCTACATTTATGATGTGACATAATTAAATTAAACTTTAGTTTTGTTACATTCGGTCTCTCTGTAAATTATTCCTATTTCTAAACCGTACAAAATATTGCTAACAGAAAAAAGTCAATGAGCACCGAGTTTTAGATAAACAAGAAAAATAAAGATAGACATAGTAATTCCGACATAAAAGAAAGCTACAATAACTATTTAGGTTTTTTGTTACCCTGCCACATCACAAATCACTAATTAAATAAACAAAAGGTCCTTTCACATATCCACTAATTTGTCTAAAACGTCTATCTTTATAACCGTTCCTGCCTCACTCCGTATTGTGTTGTGAGTGTTTTTCAGGAAAGTATTTGTAACCCATTTGTAATTTAAATTACTTCATCCATGCTATTTTTAATTGTAACTTGCTTAATTTACATAATCATTATTAAATCTCGCTATGGCCGTTTTTGGATCAGCCCATTTTATATTTTGCTACCTGCATATTTTTATTTATTCACTTTGTAACATGAACATATTATGCAGCGGACAATGCTAATGATTTTCATTATTTTATAATTGATTATTATTTTATTACACAATTGCATACATTTACACTTTAAGTTAACGTTTCCATACAAACCGAATAACATTAACTCAAATTTTTGTATGTTTTTATTTTTAAATTTGTCTGTTTTCAATTAAAACTTCTGACACTAAATTATCGTCACATTCTAAATGTTACAAATACAATTATTAACAAAACAATGATTAACTTATCCGTACATATAATAAAAAACAATTTCATTGTGGCATTTATGCTATAATTTAATTATGAACAAATAAATATAAACACATACCACTTACTCTTTCACTCTTTAGTGATAGTTCAAAGGATATGATGCTTAATATCGCAATTACATAGTTGCTATATGCAAAGGATGGGTGACCGTTCACTCACATGCATAAATCACTTCAGGTTATTATTATTAGATGTTGACGTGATTGGTAGGTAACCAATTAGGCATAAAGTTTATTTTTTTACCCGAAATACCTAATCAAACATCCAATTTAAATCCAAATTCTAATTATGAATTAAAAAAAACTGGCTGGTGTTTAGCAGAAAAGAAATAGTCCACATAGGAATAGTGTATTGGTTTAAAATTCAGTTTTTTTTTTTTACTTGGAATGGGTTAGCTCTTGACTCTAGACACAAAGGTCAGCGATGACCGTGACAGAGTCGACTATGGAGCGAACTAACCCAGAAGACGCCTGTTAAGGCACTGGTAGTCTCACGCACCGACGGAACACAGCAAGCTGTTTGGCGCCGGACTCCGGTGAGAGGGTGGTCTGGCTCGCAGGCGGCCCCTTGCGGAGCCTACCACCGCTTTGTTGGGATCATGCAGCCGGACTTATTTACAGGCAAGCCTGTGTTGCCGTTGCCCGGGGTGGACCACTAGGAGGTAGATCCCATCCCACCCCATTATTAAAATATAACGTTGAATGGTGGTTGAATGAAGCATCTGGTAATGTAATAAATATTAATTTGTGAACTAGTTATTTTCTGCTAAGCATCTGCAAATTATGCGGCAATAAACAACAAACCATAAACCATCAAATAATATTGTATATTATTATTTATTACCCTACACACAAAAGATCTTATCTAATATCTATGACTATTATATACATAATGTACAATATTTAGCTATACGTGTATTCTTAGAGTAAGACGTGTGGTTCTCAGTATATTGTAGTTAGTTGTCTCGGTTTCACTAAAGATTTAGTTGATAGTAACATGTAGCAGTCATGACAATAAAATGCTGGTAAGGAAAATGCATAGGTTTTACACGGGGTGTAAGGGACAGGCTACCGAATACTGATAGGGGTTGCTCAGTCAACAAAACTGAACAATTTTTACCATGAAATTATTTCAAAAGTAATCTCGATCACACAAATTGTATGAAAAAGTCATTTCTTTTTCATTTCCTGAAAGAATTTCCTGGTGAATGTTGCTCAGTTTCGTTGACTGAGCAACCCCTATTAGTATTCGGTACGCTGTCCCTTACACCCGGTATGTATATAAAAAAATATATTTATTTTAAACGGACACTGCAACTGCCTGTAAAGCGTATCTTAGGCATACTACTGGGTCTATGTGCTCGCGGCAACTGTCCCTCTCAAATCAATGACAGAATGCGCGCTCTGTCCTTTTCTAGCATGGGACGGTTTCAAGTCGATTTCATATATTTTTGCATATATCTCAATGTACACAAAAAGTATTGAAAAACGGAGTTGATTATAATGTTCTTCATAATAATACGGTGAATTCGATATAACATTTGCTGTTTCTAAGCTCATAGAAATGTCACAGTTGTTGAAATTCGGCATTGAGACGCTAGTTTTTCATGATATTTCTGATGATTTCCTGGTGTAATTATAGTATTTTTAGGTTATATCTATGAATCTAGTTGTTCTCCATATTTAAGAGAAGCCAACCAAATATAGATTTATTGAAAATTCAGCTATTAACTATCATAACAAAGTGAAATGCCGGAACGTGTTTATCCCGATTTAGAGTACTTCCCTCCTTAATAAATGTCAGTTGCTTAAGTTTTAAAATGGTTATCATTTACTCTCGAATAAATAAAAACAATATTTGTACCACCAACTAAATCTATGGCTTCAACCTTCATAACGTAATATAAAGAAAATTATTCTTTTTAAATGCTTTAATAACAGGTGCAGAAAATTATATTAATAAAATATATTATGTACCTTTGCACAATTAATCACAAACATGTTACAAATAAAAAAACTTCATTAGGTACTAATTAATTGACCCAAATGTTTAGACATTAAGTTAAGGCGGATTTATACGGGGTCAGTGACTGGCGCCGAAACTAAGACAAGTCAGCACTGACCCGAAAAAAACCTAATGTAAATTGATTTGAAGTCAGTACAACGGTGACAAGTCAGCGCTGACTTGTAAATTCGCACACGAATATTTTGAAGTCAGTCGGCGCCCCCCTCTACCCGCGCACCCCCGCGCCAGCGGTACAAACCCCGTGTAAACGGACAAGTCAGTGCTTGGTCTGTTACCGGCGCTGCGTTGTAGGGTGACGTCGCGACTTGTCTCTCGCGAAAATGACGACGCGTAAATTAAGCGAAGACGAAAATTTGCAATTAGTGCAATTGTATGGGGAAAATGAGTGCCTATGGGATATCAAAAATCCCAAAATTACCGCAACAAAGAAATGCGAGCAACAGCGTTGCAAAATATTGCTCAACAAATGCAAATCGAAGGACTCACCCCTATAGAAATTAAAATAAGATTAAATCCATAGGGGCCACATATTATTTAGAGACTGATAGCAGGCACAACCGTTTGTCGATTAATTTTTATCCTTACTGACTTCACAACCGTGTGCTCACCGTAAAATACTTACCACGATTACTGACTCCATGTAAACAGATGAAGTCAGTGTCGGCGCCGACACTGACGCCGCTACTGACTTGTGTACTGACCCCGTATAAATCCGCCTTTATTGAAAAAAAACACGCGGTAATCTTCAGGAAAATTATAAAGTTGCAGTTATTTAATTAGTTACAAAGAGACAGTATAAAAGTGCAAATTGGCAACACTGTTCCAAATAGCAATAAATTCCGCTTTGTTGCCAGCTCTGAAAACTGTAACTTTCTAACGCTCCTGAAGTAATAATAATTTAAATAATAATTTAATTTAATCTCATGTACGAGTAATTTAAATAAATTGAGAATCATAATTTTGTATTTTTAAGAATTTTGAATATAATGGAATGGTTTGGATTAGGCCGTTACAAATAAGTTAATATTCCCACCATATTTGTTATATTTTTTAACTACACATACACATACTACATATCTCCCATGGATATGTTTCTAAATATTAAATTATTATGTTTAAATATCGCGTCCCATTTCAAAGTAAGAGATCTAGCCGGAAATAATAAATTTGTTTTTAATATATTAAATAAATAATTTAATTTAATGCTATTTCTCACTTGAAGTTAGCTTTGTTTTTTATTTTCCGTCAAGTGACTATAGTTTTAATCTGTTTCACTAAATTGTATAGTACTTTGTGCATTTTTTTAAATATACCGAGTGTAAGGGACAGCGTCCCGCAAACTCATAGGGGTTGCTCAGTCAACGAAACTGAACAACTACCACCAGGATTTTTTTTCAGGAAATAAAAAAAAAATATCTTTTTCATACAAAATGACCACTTCAATCAGACAATTTGTATGAAAAAGCAATTTTTTTTTTTCATGTCCTGAAAAAAAAATCCTGGTGATAGTAGTTCAGTATCGTTGACTGAGCAACCCCTATCAGTTTGCGGGACGCTGTCCCTTACACCCCGTATTATAATGCCCTTCGGCTCATTTCCACAAAGCTAAAATTGTTAAATTACAAATATCTAAAACTGGCAATATTTATATTTCTAATATGCAATATAGTAGTTTTATTAAAATGAGCCTAAAGGTTAGACCGCACTATCGCGTGGATGCAGCGGAGCGGCGCAGCGCGTCAATGCTGCCGATTCGGTTACAGAATCAACTTAACTTATTTAAGTTTAGTCCTGTCACTTTCCATTTCGAGCGAACAGAAAAGGATGGCAGTATAGACGGACTTATTATAAACCTGTCACATAGATCGAATGCACGAAACGAAACGCATTTTAGTCGGGACCCTTTCACATCCCAACTTAATTTGACTAATCTTGAGCGTTATACGTCAGTTTGACACAATTATAATCAGCTGTTGTGTTGCTGTCTCTATTTTATTCAAATTTTAGAAAGTGACAGGACTAAACTTAAATTAGTTAAGTTGAAGCTGTTTACGAATCGCCGCCGCCATGTCACTTCATACACTTTAGACAGTTTTTGTCGCGCCGCGTCGCGCCGCTGCAGCTACGCGCTACTGCGGTCTAACCTTTAGTAGAATGCTTGCTAAGGACAGTACCTAGTTCGTGTTTTGCGCGAACGACAGGCATATTGTATTTAATCTATGCTGCGGCATCACTTTAAAGATAATTAGATACTCTGTTCTAATTGACATGATCAACATAATAAAGTAAAAAAAAACTGTGTAATTTAGAAAGTCATTTGAAAATGGTTTTGATTCTGATAGACACAACAAGATTAGCAAAACTAATTTTAATCCTATCATAAGTTTCTCTCTATCTGTAAATTCAAATTAAGGACTGTCAGAATGACGTTAAAATACGACGTCATAGATCTGCCTATTTATTTTAATAGCAGTAGTCATATACTGTATACCTGTCAAATGAAAGTGACAGGACCGAATTTAGGTCTATTAGAATACCTTTGACTGAATGTTTGAATAAAATTAAGATTCGCTCTTCTATAGTTAACGAGCATTACATGATAATGGACATTATGATCTAAGTACCTTAGCTCATTTTTCTAATACTCATAGTTTCTGAGCTAACTTAGGTACATAAAAGGTATAGTTAATTTTGCTTAGAAGTAGATTAGAAATATAAAAAAAATTTGTATAGATAGTGAGCGGTTGAAAAGTGATTTAAACTAATTATAGGATTTATAAAGAAATAATGGTTCAACTCAAAAAGGGTCAAATTGATAGGTACCTATTAAACTATAGGTTTTCAGACTATTCGGTTTTAAGTCATACAGCTTATAAAAATCAGGGACGAGGTCTTTTTTCTATCGTGTAGTTTCTGAAAATGTGTACGTATAAAGACCACTGAAACATGATAGGGGATTTCATACTCTAGCCCCTTTCCATTTAACCCCGTCAAATTTTAAAATTTGAGGTAAGAAATTCATAAAAGCATACGCTTATAACTATTAGTAAAAAAATCTATTTAAACGGGAATTCACATAATTTTTTCAAGATGCCATGTCAGACTCAGCCATATTCAATTATTCATATTGCTTAACAACTGCAATAAGTAAAAAGGGGATGTAGTTGAGTATAGTTTTATACAACATGTTAATGAAATAACACAAAACAAGTACAAGAAATTATGCGTCTTTAAGGCCCGTATTTATGAAGCGATCTCAAGATTGAGAGCAATATTAAGTATTGGTTTGACAGGCCGTTTTGTACTGAAATGACATTTCTGATACGAACTTAAACTCGCTGTCACTCTTGAGAGCTGATTATAAATACGGACCTAAGACTTGCATAGTAAAGTAGCCTAGGAAAAAAAATGGGAGGCTAGTATAAAAAAAAAATGAGAATTTTAGATTGGCAAACTATCTCACATTATCTGAAGAATAATGTCGTTTACTTGATGCACACACTACACGTACGCAGTGTGAACACCGCTTTAAGTGTGCATTTTTGATTGGCAAACATTATAAATAAAACTACCTCAAGGAGTCTGCCGTTTACTGTATCAGTTTCTTCCATTTGAACTAAACTTGCTAACCAGTGCCGGTTCTGTATACTCCCTGCTTAAGAGATGATCTCAGGCTGTGGTTGTTGCTCTATCTTCCGCATGGCCTCTCTGTACAGCGGGTTCTTGTTGCGCACGGGGAGGGGATGCGCCTCCGTGTTGAACACCCACTCGTCCAGAGATATCAGAGAGTCGTCCGAGAATAACAAGTACAGGTACTGGAACGAAGATAAATATAGTTTTACTCAGTGCTAAGATATGGTATTATATTATAAGTAGACCCCGTTATCTAACGCTCAAGTGGGTGGCAAGTGATGGGGCAATTTTGATAATCTGAATCGATACAAAAGGAAGTTGATTCACTCACTAACATATCAAAAGAGTTGATTCAAACTCAACAGAGTTTTGCTATAGTGATTTATGTAGATAATTAAGAAATTTAAGATTTTTTATTTATTTATTTATGATTGTAGCTTTCATAGTAAATTAATAAGATTTTTTCCAGATTATATGAAGTCAAACTTCGTCGCCTGCTTGTAAATATCCATTTTAAAAATGAAAATGATTTTTCGACCTCCACAGATGTATCTGGCAAAAAATGTAGTTTTTTGTATTGCTCTATGCAGTTTTTCTTTAAAATTTTGTTATCAATTTCAACTTCCTTTATAAGTAAATATGAATCAACAAATAATGTGAAGCTACAGCACTATTTTGACGTGCCACCAAATTGAGCGTCAGATAACGGGGTCTGATTATAAGGAATAGGATAGACGCCCACTGCAGGATATAGGCCTCTCCCAAGGATCTCCACGATGATCGATCTAGCGCCTTCTGCATCCAGCAGCTTCCCGCGACCTTCACCAGATCGTCGGTCCACCTTGTGGGAGGCCTGCCTATGCTGCATCTACCGTGCCGAGGCACCCACTCCAGGACTATCTGCCCCAGCGGGAGTCAGTCCTGCGAGCAATGTGCCCCGCCCACTGCCACTTAAGTTGCGCATCTTCGAGCTATGTCGGTGACCTTGGTTCTCCTCCGGATCGCGGAGGGAAACTCCTTTCCATTGCCCTTTGAGTGACCTTGAGCCTTCTTATGAGGCCCATTGTGAGTGATCACGTTTCGGTTCCGTAGGTCATCACTGGCAACACACACTGGTCCCAGACTTTTGTCTTGAGACATTGCGATAGTTGTTGGGATGAGAAGATGTTACGTAGCTTCCCGAACGCTGCCCAGCCAAGTTGGGTTCGGCGAGGAAACATCACAAATATAAAATAAGCATTTTTGCCAAACATAAAGCCGTTTTATCATTTTCTATGTGAGCGTGTTTGCAATTTTTATACACTGCATATTCGGAGATACTAGAAATTCGCAAGAGACATACATACATACATACATAAAATCACACGCCTTTATCCCTAATGGGGTAGGCAGAGCGAAAACGACCGAAAGGTCATTCCGCCACGTCTGACAAGTTTTGAGGGTTATTTCAGATGGTAATGTGTATTGCTAAAGTGACAGGTTGTCAGCCCATCGCCTAAATTAAAATACATTAAAACCCTCGAATACCTTAGCTGGTTTTTACAGCAAGATGCAGCTGGCACATTCTATGTTTTTCTATCACTCCCAGTCCAGCATGGAAGATATAGACTAGATAAAGGCATGACCTTACCTTAAGTGTTTCGGCAAGGAAGTAGCTCTGCTGCACGTCGTCTCCCTGCGAGTTGGGATGGTACACGTTGAGGAGCCCCGTGTAGCCCCCGTCCACACGACAGTGCTTCTCTAGCGCCTAAGAATATAATACCGGGTGTTCCCTTACAAGAAACGAAAAAAATAAATTGCTTTTCCATACAAATTTTCTGATCGAGCTGGTCATTTTGTATGAAAAAGCATTTTTTTTGTTTCCTGAAAAAAAAAAACCTGGTGGTAGTTGTTCAGTTTCGTTGACTGAGCAACCCTATAAGTTCATATCAATCATAAAAATATTTGAAAGTACGTCAGCAAATACCTGTTCAGAGTTGTATTTTTGCAACATTTATTTACATACATACTATCACGCCTGCCTGTTTCCCTAATGGGGTAGGCAGACCGACAACGACCCAAACAAAGGTCATTTCGCCACGTTTGACAAGTTTTGAGGGTTGTTTAAGATAGATATGTAAATTGCTGTAGTGCCAGGTTGTCACCCCATCGTCTAAGTTACAATAATGAAACCCTCGAATCGCTTATCGGGTTTTTGCAACAGCATGCCGAATGCAATTTATTTACAGCAAAAAAAATCCATGAAAATCCTAAAATATTTTCCTAGAATAATGCCATCCGTTTTGAGCAGTCTTGTACAGCAATCAACTTTTCTCAAACATGCATGAAAATAGTCTTATTCCTTACGCAAACTTCGACATTTACGGTCTCTAAAAAAAAAAAACATTTTTATTTTCAAATTTCGAACAACAAAGCGCTCCGTCAAAGTACAAAACGCCATTCCTCCATGCCAAAACTCTCCAGCAAAGTCCAAAACGCCATGACTTCATGCCAAAACTTGCGTTTAGTTTCAACCATTTGCATTTGTGTTGACCTAGCACTGAGGCTGTACGCCATAGATTTTTTATTTATGTATTTCTTTGCATTCATTTGAGAAAAGCACTATGTAAGCCTCGCCGAAAATAGCAATTGCCTGACTCGTATTATTGATGAATCCCTACTCGTCCGTCAATTGCTGGTTTTCCATGCCTCGACAACAATGTACTATTGCTGCAAGGATTTTTGAAGCAAAAAATTGACTGGTCTATTAATTAACCTGCACACCCTCCCACCCCCAGTCGCGGTACTTCTGGTCTTTAGTGATCCTCCACAGTATGAAGTAGCTCTCGAACGTCTCCGGTCGCAGCAAGTACACCTTCTCGTTGCTCTTCTGCGCGCGCGCCTCCACCGCGCCTGAGAATCTGCAAATTATACATTCCAATTGTATGAGATCACGTGTCGATTTCCTTATGTTAAACAAAACAGTATAAAAACCATTTTTTTTCGGTTCCAGGTCATTCATTCAAGAATGAAATTAAGACTTGGCTTAAAGAACTAGAATCCAAGCCATAAAATATTCAAAAAAAAAAAGCAACAAAGATACCAAATTAACAAAGAATGTGTGATACGTTGATTATAGCTGTACCGGGTGAAATTTAAATCATTCGACAAATTTTGAGGGTGAGTTTAGACCACGAAACTTTACCTATGAAACATAGGTCATCAGAAGAAAAAAAAATTTGTTCTTTCATAGTGAAGTCAGTCAGCTGACGGGGCCGTTTGTATGGGAGGTCGATTTTTTTTTTCAAGTCTGACGTCTTATGTTCCGTGGGGAAAGTTGTTCAGTTTCATGAACTGAACTCACCCTCAAAGTTTGTCGAATGATTTCAATTTCACCCTGTACATAGGAGGTCTTGAGTCTTTGTTAATCTTTGGTAACTCTCGTGGCAAATATACGTAGATTGCATAGCAATGTCAAGTTAACACAGAATGTTCAGTTTCTCTCTGAACTTACTTGAAAGCCTCATGCTCCAGTTAGGTCTCAGTTCTCTGATAGACCTAACTAATAGACCGAAAGGGCCAAGCTAACGCAGAATATTCGATATACGGGGTGTAAGGGACAGCGTCCCGCAAATTTATAGGGGTTGCTCAGTCAACGAAACTGAACAACTACCACCAGGATTTTTTTTCAGGAAATGAAAAAATAAATTTGCTTTTTCATACAAAATGACCACATATCGATCAGACAATTTGTATGGAAAAGCAAAATTTTTTTTCATCTCCTGAAAAAAAACCCTGGTGATATGTGTTCAGTATCGTTGACTGAGCAACCCCTATCAGCTGTCCCTTACACCCGGTATTTCTTCAGTGTTATTGTTGTTCTTACCTGAATGCCTCAGGCCCTAGTTTGGTCTCCGACCTTACGTAGCTCTCGTGGCACGTGTGTGTGAGTTTCTTGGCCACGTCCATGTAGCGCTCTGAGAGTGTGTTCTCCAGTGTGGTGGCGGCTAGCGCGAACATACCGCCTGGAAACATTCAATATTATCGATATAGTGCCTCGACATTGTCATTGACATCGATACTGTTAATAGATATACTGAAACCCTCGAATCCCTTAGCTGGTTTAAGCATCCAAAATCTTCTCCTCAAAGATCCTTCCATACTTCAGCTCTGCCAAAATATGATAGTATGACTCTGAGCATCAGTGCCGCCACCAGTGCAGCCTGTATCGCTGTGTCAAGCAGTTCCACCAGATAGCCAAATACTATGATCAGCTATTATGGCTTACGCTTAAATCGCTTCTATTTACTTTACCATCTATTTATGTTACTATATATTATTTTATTATAATCTAATTTAATTGAATCTATATAATAACATTATATTTACAATTTATTAAATTTAACTTAATTGACTAACCCATTAAATTATATATTTACAGTTTTGGCTGGTTACCGTATCCGCGTTGACCTTTAGGTAATAGCTGAAAATCAGCGATTTGCCCTTAAAGCAAATATTGACGCTGAACTATGGCCTTTTGCACTGCTGCAGCACACATACATGCCCTAATATTAGGGCCTATCATTAAATAGAATGATAGTCATTTAGAACTAAAACTATTGTTTATGTATGTGTCTGTAGCAATGAAATAAACGCTTTATCTATCTATCTATCTATCTTACCTGCAAAGCAAGATAAATGATCCATCTTCTCTTCAAATATCCTGCCGTATTTCAACTCAGCCAAGTATGACAGTCCCCCAGGTGATACCCTGAGCATCTTGTCAAGGGCTGCCTGCATTGCCGTGTCAAACATAACACGCGCTTGCTCGTCAGTTTCCCCTGAGACCAGCCAGGCCTTCAGCAGGTACTCGTAGAAGGAGTCGCCTAAAGCCCCAAGCGACATGTGTCCTGGAATTATTCAAAACAAATTCGTTAGTGTTTAAGATAGCAAACGCATTTAAATGAAAACCATAGTTAAAATAATAATTACTCTGCATCCACTGACGTAGAAACCCATGCCTTCAGTGGAATTTCAATGGCGTATAGTAAGTGGTAACAAAGATTACTTATACGGCAGTGAGCTTTCTATGGCAGTAGAGAGGCAAAATGGATGAAAACCCGTACAGTAAGGAGGACTTCTATTGACTTTTTTTCAATAATGATCTCCAGTTTCTATATATCTCAATGCTGAAATACAATAATACCACCTATACTTCATATTTTGTTTAGTTTTACCATGCACGAATAAAACAAAGAGGACTGATAACCTCCCTTATAAACTGCGTACACCGCTACTTAGCAGTGCCATCTATTGACATAAGCGAAATATTGTGTAAACATAATAAGTATTTTCATTCAGATGTTTTAAACAGCATTACTCATTGTGTATTTCTACTATAAAAATCTTAAAAGTTTGGTAATCTTAAAAATTTGGTTCAAGTTGTAATTGATTTTTTTCAATTTTACTCTTCGAGCAATATGCCAGCGCCATCTAAGTTTTGCTCGCATTTTGACCTTTTTATCGAGTATCGAGGTACGCTCTTTAGTATGGCGGTAAGCAGTCCTCTAGAGTAGTTAGTCCATGGTTTAACTCACTCTGCCCCCACTGGCCAGTCTTAGTGTTGATGAAGTTGGGATACAAGTCGCCCGGCTTCTCGATGTTGAACAGAGCTGATCTGATGCGGTCCACCTTCGTCTTGTACACTGAAAACATATTGTTATATTACAAAAATAGAAAAACGAACGAAGAAAACACACAACACAAACGAAATAAACTTCTCTTTACAAAATGTCTGACCGTAATGGTAATTTTGTATGAGGAAGTCTTTCTGAGTAATTTTTTTTATGTAAGATGTTGTGTTTCGTTGCCTGAACAACAACTAAAAAATAACCTTGTGTAATCCTCATCAAGGTCATGTACGTACATTATCCTTAGACCTATGAAATTCTTTAAATTTCATGCAAAGGAACGAACACGTGTTCATAAAATACAGAAACCAAGTAGGTAAATGTTATACTTGATACATACATACATACATTATAATCACGCCTTTGTCCCTAATGGGGTAGGCAGAGCGTAAACGACCTAAAGAAAGGTCGTTCCGCCACGTCTGACAAATTTTGAGGGTTATTCCAGATTTCCAGATGGATCTGTATATATTGCTATAGTGACAGGTTGTCAGCCTATCGCCTAAATTACAATACTGAAACCCTCGAATACCTTAGCTGATTTTTACAGCATGCCCGGGAGAAGATGCAGCTGGTACTTTCTATGTTTTTCTATCACTCCCAGTCCAGCATGGAATATTAAAAAGAATACAGATCTGTCGCTATAAAAATAAAGTGTAGATAATACTGTGATTGGTATTTTTACTATAATTTTCCTCAATATTTTTTTTCCCGGCTACTGAGATGACAAATAAGTAATTAGCTATTTACAGATAACCTAGAGGTTAATACAATACAATATTCTCAGAAACAATCAGCAAGTTAAGTAATAAAATTATCTTTAATACATTGCGATAAAATATCGCCATACAATAATCAAGATAACAATTAACATAGGTATACATTTATTTTACTTGCTGCCATTAGAACTGCTTATCAAATATTAAATATTTATGGAGTATTTTATGTTTAGCATTATGCTTTTCTAGATCTCTTTTTTTCTTAGTAATTCAGTCACGTTAGGATTGCCTACCATCGTTTCCCGTGACGTCACTGAGGTAGGTGAACTCCAGGTGAAGGGTACCGACTTCAGACAGGATACTGTTCGGCCCCGCCCAGTGGTACGGCCGGCAAGCCTGGAACATAATGATTACGATGTATCAGATTCCAGAGTTCAAAATACAGCGCCAATGTATTTTTTACCCAACATCTTGTACATCTAGACAGAAGATATCAAAAAAATAAAGAAGCAGTCTAGCTAGCAGCACGATTGTCGAAGGCCGGCGAAAAAAGTTCCTTGTCTTGTAAGGTAAGGCAAGGCATCAGTCACTTTAGACAGCAGACCCCTGAACAAGTTCCTCAGGCAGTTTACTTTTTGTGGCAGGATTGATCAGAGCATAAGGCAATCCAGTAGGCGTCTCGAAGGCAGGCTGCAAGGCATCGGCCACTTCAGCAACCTTGTTTTTAAATACACTATCATATAATGGAGGTTTTTGATAAACCTATACCTTTGACAGCTTGCTAACCTTAGTGGAAGGATTGATGAGAGCATAAGGCAGTCCAGTGGGTGTGTCGAAGGCAGGCAGCAAGGCATCGGCTACTTCAGCAGCTTTATCTTTGAAGACGCTATCTCCAGTTAGTGCGTAGCAGGATAGCAGACCACCAATGAAGCGGATCGTTGTCTCGAATACTGACAGCTCCGCATCCTGGAAAAATACATTTTGACAATCAGATACAAAGTACATTTAATCATGAAACCCTCGCCGCCCGATTAAATAAAAAGAGACCACTCACTTTGCAGGGTTGCATTGATATTCTGCCGGGTTGGACAATTCGGACATGGACAAGGATTGCGTGCAAGGTAAGGACGCAGGTTAAATGTGTTCGTGTATTTTTTTTATCTGTCGTCTGTTTTAGAAATCTATATAAGTCGTGTTAGTTACACTATTTATAACTCAAGAAGGGCTGAACCGATTTGGCTGAAAATTGGTGGGCTTAGAACCAGGAGAAACATATAGGGTACTTATTATTTAAAAAAAAAAACTACACACCAGCTAGTACTTAATAATGATAACGTACACTTTTTGAGGAAATAATAACATTCTCTATTTCGGCTAGCAGCGTAAGTGTGCTATCAGAGTTTTAGGTCACCTGCTGATCTCTGACTTAGCTAAATAGATGACCGGGTCAAACTATTTGTCATACACACGTCGTAATTGTACCTTTATTGTTAATTGGTGCATGTGACCTGAACTGCTGCCCTGAGTCACGTAATTAAAGAAGCTAGAATCTGTTGTGTTCCGATGCAACACAAAGTTGATAGTATGAATTTAGCAAATACCGAATTCCGTAATAATATAAGGTATTCAGGTATATATTTTCGCAGCTATGATAGCTTAAAATGCCAGGAGTTGAAAAGATTGCTGTTTGTTTAGGGGTGTACGAAAAAAAAAATTTGGTTCTCCCACACAAAATGACTCGAGCCTTTTGACCTATGTTCCTTGGGGCAAGGTTGTTTAGTTTCATGGGAAAATTCACACCCTGTATTACAGAGCAATTTGCCTGAAAACTGAAACTGAGCTGCAATATGTGAGCTTCCTAACAATCGCATAAAGTTGTCACAACGAGGAATGTAATATCCAAATTGTTCGGTGTAATTTAATTATCTTGCGTATGTGCATTGTGCAGCGGGCGGACCAGATAATGTGCCAACCTGGTTAAACCTTCGACTGTTTTCAAATGCTAGCCTAGGATGTGTAAAAATGTAGACTGTACCAGTTTCTCTTCACTCCGTCTCTTCACTCCGATTTACTGAGAAGCTATGTGCCTGTCGCATTTCGGATATAGGTATAAATTTATCTATTTCTGTGCTGGAGTCCGCTTTCCGACTTCGATATTTTAAACTCCGAATTGACAATAATTAAGCATGCAAAATTGGACCATCATACGCTATCATGTTCCTATATACCACAATATACATATATTCCCACATACTCTATCCCACATATTCTACGAGAACAATGTGAGGCAATTAAGGCTGGTCAGCTGAAAACTGTTGCATGTATTTGTGTGGTTTCGCTGAAATCGTAATTGCATGCAACATTGTAGGACCACATTCACAGATAATACATTCTGATTTGTTACTGATGTACTGTATTATTGTTTTCGGGAATTGGTTTTGTCGTTAACCTATCCGTTTTATTTAAAACGCTCTTTAGTAGTATAGGTACGATTTACGCACAATAGCAGGACAGATGTCTACTTGGGCTATATCGCGAGAAAGTTCATAAATAATGAGATATTTCGCGTTCGCTACGCTCGCCAAAAAATTAATATACCTTGGACAATACCGTGATATATTGCGCTCGTTGCGCTCGCCATATAAGTTAATATACCTCTGTTAATACATGATATGTCACGCTCACTGCGTTTGCCATATAGGCTACTATTATATATTCTGTGATATAGGTAAAATAATATACCTCGATTGATGAATGTGTGTTTATGTAGGTATGGTAATCCTTTCAGACGCTTGTTCTAGCAGAGTAAAATACTTACGACATGAGTGAAGTGCAGATGGTCGGCGACCCAGTCGCGGCCCTCTCTGAACTCGTCCATGAGCCCCATCAGGTAGAGGGTGTCGAGCCCGTCGACGATGGTGGCGCCGAGCTCGCCGCCGCCGAACAAGCTGGCGAGGTGCGCGCGCTTCGACAGCGGCTTCAGCTCGTTCTTGCCCCACGCGTACAGCTTGTAGTTGTTCCACGCGTGCTTCATCATCTGCGTAAGAAAGGAGAGAAGGTTAGTGTCGAAATAAATTAAAGAGGGTTGAAGACGCGACGGCTTCGTTGAATTCAGTGCGACCACACCATAAGGTCGACAGGGCGTTATTGCAATGTAGAAAGTTGGCCTGACTTACAACCCTTTAGGTTCATAAAGACCACTTCCCAAAACGTTCACTTCCCATAATGTACACTTTTTCAACACCTCGAGACGTTTATCCGTCGACGGCTTGCCTTGCCTTGCCTACCCCGATTAAGTATCTACCTCTATGTACATTTTGAAAAAATTGTAAAAGAAAATAACCTCCATCTTTACCAGAATATTGATTTACGTAGTCCATTAGTTCCGCGGTAGCCACTGCACTGGAGCAAAAAAAGCAACATTTTCCGAAAACAACAAATTAACACCGAACCCACGTATTTTATAATTTACTGTTTTTAATATTTCAGCATATTTTTCAGTGAAGTTTTTCGCATAAATTTTTCTGGTGGTAATTGAAAAACTGAAACATTTCAGTTAGTAAATAAATAGTGGTGTTTTTCAAAGGAAGTTGGGAGCGGAACTTTTTAAAGAGACCAAGTTTTTAATTTCAGCATGGGCGGGGCGGCCAGGCCTTTTGAGCGCTGTCCTGCATAAAGTAAAAATGTCAATACATGATAAATCAGGGATAAAAAGTTAGCAGAAATATGTTTGGACTTCGATTTATTAAAAGCTGGCTTAATTCTTTTGAAAACGATGTTTCATATACGCTTTGATTCCTTAGAAGTTGAAATATAAAAGATGATTAATAATATGTTATTAATAGTCGCACTGTAATTTCGATTCGATCCATTTTTAGAGTTCCGTACCCAAAAGGTCAAAACGGGACCCTATTACTGAGACTGCGCTGTCCGTCCGTCCGTCTGTCTGTCACCAGGCTGTATCTCATGAACCGTGATAGCTAGAGAGTTAAAATTTTAACAGATGATGTTTTTCTATTGCCGCTATGACAACAAATACTGAAAACTGGCCAAGTGCGAGTCGGACAACAGATATGATTTTATTGCCATTTTTTATAAATGATGGTACGGAACCCTTCGTGCGCGAGTCCGACTCGCAGTTGGCCGGTTTTTTGTAGTTGTTTTCTGCATTAAAATCAGGTAATGGAACCTTGATCCAAAATATTAATTAAAATGTAAATTACTGATTATTAAAAAGTGGTTTGTCGTTCGTCGTCGCTGCATGGTCTTAAACAAATATAAAAGTCCCCCCTGTTCTGTTCGTGCAGTTTCGATTAACCCTTAATTAAAAAAAAACTTCTTACAATAAAACTTAGAGACACCCCTAGACCCCTACAGTTCGTAATGAAAGGATATCGGTCTTTCGTCACCTCCATTAATTATTATTAGGTCGGTGTCTCGCGATCGCGGCCACTTGGAAACTGCCGTCACTTTTTAAGTATTTAAAGAAACTCCTTCTGGTTCCGTGGCTTAATAGTAGAGCCTCTCGGTTCAGTGTTCATCAGTTTGATGTTCAGATAAGTATTATCTAAGTTGGGTCTACTCTACGTTGAAGTGAGGATGTTTTACCACTAATAGATTATAGTATTTTCCATTTTCGAGTTTGAATTTACTTACCGACAGCGTGTTCGAGACTTGGAGCATACAGCGTTCGATTTCCAGTCAAACCGCTATTTTTAACTGATTTGCTGGACATGAGTCATGATCCAAATGAGCGATATACCTACCTAATGTCACAGAATATATAATAGTACTAGGGTACAGAAGACGCACTCTAAAACCACATCGTAACAAAAATAAATCTTTCCGCCCGAGAATAAAGTCTAATTCCGTTCGCAAGCGCATCAATACCTACTTTTATAATAACCTACCGATCGCGCATGCAAGCAAAAATGTGCCGAATAGCTACGCGCGAGAGTTATTATTTCTTTGAAAGTCTCAAACAGCTCGCTCACTCGCACGCTTTAGGGTTGCGACCTTGCGACTAGCGACTTTTGGTGACGTAACGGAAATTGTCTGGTAGGTGAAATAGGTATCATATCACAGGAATAATTTATGTATTCTAACTAGGTATAATCCAATCGATTTTCGGTGAGATCGGCCAACTGCGCGGGACTAGTTTTTAGTTCCCAAATGTTCCCGCCGGGAATCGAACCCAGGACCTCCGGGTCAAAAGCCCATAGCTCAGACCACGGAGGCCGTTTACTTATAAGTATACTTTAGTTGTTAAGTAAGTAGGTATAAGCACCTTACCTACTTATATTATTAAATTTATCGAAAGAGTCTAGAAAACTACCATACAGATTAATTAAATCATTTAAATATAAACTAAAACTCGGCGCGATGACTTTAACAAGGCGACTGCGATACGCTTGCGTGTGCGGAATATACAGTACGAATCGAGTGACGCGCGACAGCCTACTGAACTAAGCCCCACGCGTGGGGCGGTGCAAGTACTTGTAGCTTCATGCCTACCGGCCGGAGTGCGCCAGGCCTGCTAATGTGGGTACAATTTCACCCCATCTAAATTTTAATAAAAAAAGCCTTTCATAAACCATGCTAAGACATATTCGTAGCCTATTGTTCAAATAGTATTTGTATTACGAGCACATAAAGTTATGTGTTTATGACAATAATGTTAAAAATAAAATGAATCAAGTTACTGGATAGTTACTACCAAGTTACTTATAATTTCAATCAACATAATCATTGATCTTAACATTGAATTTCTTGTCTCAATCATGTTACTTTATGTGCTCGTATGTAAGCAAGTTACTTGATCAATGTAACCAAACTTTTTTCTCAGTGTAACCAAGATAGTTGGTTGGTCTTTTACCAAGCTTAATCTAAGTTTAAATAAAATAAAAACAAGAAGCGACACAGCCCTTATTTAATTAGAACGGACTTTCGTCTGTACAATCAATTATTATTAGGTCAGAGGTTCGCGGTCTCAGTGACCTGCTTAACTGCCTCCGTGGTCTAGTGATGTGGCTTTCGCCTTCCGATCTGGAGGTCGTTGGCTCAGTTCCCATGGGAAGCACGAGCCTACCCTGAATTAGGGCGATGGTCTTAGTCGACCGCGTCTAGGTGTAGTGAATAGGTCCGTTAGCTCCTGTGCGGGAGCGCAAAGTTAGCTTATCATAAAGACTATCATCTGTGATCACAAAGTGCTTCGCTCTTGTGAGCTTAACTTGTTTGGATCGGAACGGAATCCAAGTCTTTAAGAGAAGCCGGTTAGGCACAATCTCCGCAGAGTGGTCCTCCCCACAAGGGGTCCTTTCCCACGTGTATCCCTGTCGAGATAAAGCAATGTCTAGCGTTAAAGGCACTTTGGTTAAAGGCGCTTCCGTATCTGATGAGTCTAACAGAGGACGAAACAGTGGTTAACAGACGACGAACCGATGCGTTTCGTTTTCTTTTACTGTCATCACAAAGGCCAAGGTACCTTTAACACAATCATCTGTATTTCCTACAAATTCTTGAATGTGAAACCAACCTCAATGACTCTGCTTCTCTTCTGCAACGTAGCGTTGGCTGCGAGCTGAAGTTCCACCGACTGCAGCCGTATAAACATGGCCTCTCATACCCACGAGAGGCCAGGTTCATGCGGCTGCAGAGGTGCCCTGCCCATCTCATCGATGGACTGCCCTTCATCTCCCGTCATCAAGAATATCATCAGAGTACACCAACCTCAATGACTTTGATTCTCTTCTGCAGCGTATCGTTGGCTGCGGGCTGGTCTTCCAGCGTCTGCAGTACCTGCAGCTGCATGAGCCTGGCCTCTCGTGGGAACCTATTCGAAGGTCTACCCTTAATGTCCGTCATCCGTGACATCATCAGGAATATCATCAACGTAAACGTCACACCGGCGAGAATGAAGCGAAACTTCGTACGCATTTTTGAATATAATGCACTTTTTGGTTGTAAGTATAGTCCCGTGTCCTATTGACTGTACCTATTCAAGATTATACTGGATACGCCAGAGGCTCTCACGTGGTTATTAAATCGTAATTCACTTTAATTTGCAGTTTTTTTGTTTTATATAGCGCACTTAATTAACATAGGTACCTACCTACGAACGAATACTTGACCTTTTAAAGATTAACAGTTTTGGTATTATACTTTAGTTATCATCTTGGTTATCATTTATCTAAAAAAAAAAAAAAAAACTGGCTTAGTAAAGCACTACTTTAAGCGTGCTTTGCTTAGGCTCGTATTTATAAAGCGATCTCAAGATTGAGAGCAATATTAAGTATGGATTTGACAGGTCGTTTTGTACTGAACTGACATTTCTGAAACGAACTCAAACTCGCTGTCACACAATGATTATCAATACGGGCCTTAGATTCTACTTTGCAGGTCGACTTGTTAAATATAACCTCTAACTAGTACTGTGATTTGGAAGTTTTCTTATTATTTCACCTGCTAGGGCTCCAACAAGTGGTCATCTTCGAGCGGATCTCTTTGTTTCACACGCCGCCACAGCAAAAAATGATTTTGCGCAGTACGGAAGAACAGCGCGCTCGCGAACAAAAGAACCAACAACCAGGTGAACAAAACGACCAAAAAACAGTTCTAGAGTCAAGCGAAGTCTCCAAAACTCAAGAAGAATTACCTGCCGCTACATTAGGGTCAAATCTGGAGCTGCATAATTTGCCTGAGAATTTGGATTTGCAACTACGCAAAATGGCGGACGGTAGTATCAAGTCTCAGAAAATACACCGCCACAGCGGGAAGTCTCACCGTAGTTCACACCGCTCGCTTAATTTAGAGGTTAAGAAACTACAATTAGTAGCCGAAAGGGAAAAAGCGAACATAAAAATGGCGCTCATTGACAAAGAACTAGAGGTAAACTTAGCGGAACTATCGGAAGGTTACAGTCCACAAACATGCGGAACGAGAAGCGAAAAGTCGAACAAAATAAAGGAATGGGTAGATTATCAAAGTTGCAATAATGATCTGCATAAGAACGACCTAGAGGATCAGCTTCTCCTCGCTACGCCTCTCGCTAAGTCTGCTGCCGCGCCCGCCGAGCCTGTCACCATGCCAGCGGCGCTTGCCGCCGCGCCCGTCGCACCCGCCGCAGTAGCTGCACCCGCGCTGCACTCGGCGGCCTACCCGTCGTGCGACCCACCGATGGTCAGCCTGGTGGAGTCTGTGGAAAAGCTGGCTGTTGCGGTAAAGAATCTTGCAATATCACCTGATAGGTCACACGATGCTAATTTACTCAGCCGTTTAAGCACGCCTAAGGATTTGCCTGAGTTCTACGGAAACCCAATGGAGTGGCTCCTATTCAAACAAGCTTACCACGAATCCACGGAGCTATGTAAATTCTCTGATAAAGAAAATCTATGGAGGTTAAGGAAATGCCTGCGTGGATCGGCCAGGGATGCTGTCGCGGCTTTATTCATCAGCCGCGCCACGTCTCCTGATAACATTATGTCGACATTGGCGCTACGATATGGAAATCCCGACTGCATTATCACGAGGATCCTGCAAGACATCAAGAGGCTGCAGTCATTGGCTACAGACTATCAAAGAGATATTGTTATGTTTTCAGTGAAAATACAAAACTACGTCGAAGCTGTGCGAGCTATAGGCTGTGAGGAGTACCTTCAAGGTGTCAGTATTGTGTCTACTATCCTCACCAAGCTGCCTACTGTGCTGCTTTCAAAATGGTCAGACTACAGCTATAACTTAATCACGAAAGGGATCATGCCAAGGTTAGTTATACTGTCGGAATTTCTTCACTTGTTGGAGCCCTAGCAGGTGAAATAATAAGAAAACTTCCAAATCACAATTTAATTCCTAAAACCATGACAGAGGATTCAAGAGTAAGAAAATAACAGCTCCATGGCAACGCAAGACAGAATAGAGTTGCACCGTATTTTAAAACCTTTTTTACTAGAGCTGTGCGCGTCGGTAACAAGTACCTACCATATTTACCTCTTTTATGTATATTGAAATATGTTAAATATTTTGATTGCTAACAGTAACTGCAAGTCTTTTTATTGTTACTCGTTGTAATTATGCTAAGTATTTACATATTTCTGCCGATTGTTGATAAACATGGCAACAGTGAAATATGTACGAAAAATACACGTAATATTTATATAGGGTGTTAGTTTTATTGCGTGCCATAGTTCAGGGGGTATTTTAGTATCGATAAGGGATCACATAAAAAATCCTATACGAAAAAAATATTTGACTTTCCCACACAAAATGATCTCTTCGATCAGCTGATTATTTGTACAGTCAGCAAAGCTGGACCGGGCTGCCTCGAAATGGTTGTAATTATTTCAGAAGGGGGATTTAGTAAAGTAGTCTTTAAGTGCCTAAAGCAAATTATTTATGGGTTTTCATGAAAGGTGGCGTTCCAGATAGTATGAACCTCGGTATATTTGGTATATTTAAATCTAGTTTCAATATCATCAAAAAAACAAATTATAGGAGAGGAGGCAACACGAAAGAGCTTTGTTTTATTACTGACTAGTCTAATCAAAATGTTTGGCAGTGACCAAGCTGCCTAGGACGTATTACAAAGAGTTTTTTTTTTATCTCTTAGGTTTTGAGACTTTCGCGGTTGTTCATTACGGATAGATTATTATTTTGAACGGGATTATTACAATATTGAGGTAACAATAAATAATTATGATTGCGGTAATAATCCCGTTCATAATAATTATCATACTTATCTTCACATTATACTAAATACTATAGATTTTAGAAAGTGTAGGACTTACTTGAAACGACATCTTACCTATATTTGTTGCAGTACCTAAATAAGTTGTGCAAATATACGAAATTTCATGACAAACCATTAATAAACTCTTGAACTTAATCCGTTTCGTGCGGTCGTGCAGAGATCTCCTTTGCTGACTGTACGTACGGGCAAATAATATAATTATACCTTGAAGTCAAAGTCAACATTTTTATTCAAGTAGGTTATTTAAAAGTAAGTAATTTTATGTCATCCTTTGTCGATAATCAACACCCCATAAATAAATTGAAATGGCACACAATTAAATAATCACCCGGCGCATAGAATGGAATAATAACTAACTGACGTCATTATTTTATTGACTTATTCGCTTAATTGTATGACCAATTGAACTAGGCAAGTGAATCTCCAAAACGAGGTCGGACAACAGCAAAAACAAATACTTCATTAAACATACTGCCAAATTAGTAATATTTTAATAACAAGCGCTTCATACATACAAATCACAAATACCTATCTTACGACTAGACTGTCAAGAGCAAACTCATCTTTAAAACGAAAATAAAACCTATCACAAATTAAAGACGAAAAACTGAATAATAAAAAAGTATTTCGAAGATCAGAGTTAGCTATTAAAAAGTTTTGTGTTCAGATTTGGTTCACTTGTTATTTTTTATTAAACAATATTTCAAATTTCGAACACACGATTGCGCCGTGCGCGTGCGACACCGGCGCCTCTACAACTGACTCGAGATAGTAAAACGTGTTTTGGCTCTCGATTATTCATGTCATGATGTTATCAATAACAGCCCAATTAGTTAACAAACTGGTGTCAAAATTGCGATAAAAAATTTGATCATAATTATTCGGAACGGGAATTTTACTAAAATCATAAATCTGAAATAACTACTAGGAAATGATATAAATCAAAATTGTTAATAAATGAATGTATGTCAAATATTCCGAACATCTTAAACAATGCATAAATTGCAAATCTGAAATGCTTGTGAACTATTTGTGATGTGTGTACATTGACGACACGCTCGCGCTCAGGTGATGTAAACAACTTTTCTTAACGCATTGTTCAAATGAGACTTTAAATCGCAATCATGTGGATCATTTTATGCACGAAGCAATAACCTTGTTTTTCAAGGATTCGTGGGTTTTTCAAGTCTTCCTTTGAACCCTAGCTTTTGAACCGCCTGTTAAGTAACAGCTAATAGGCCTCTGACATGTTTTGGGTAAAAACCACTATCGAAGACAGTGACCGAGACTGTTTAAGGTGTTTCAGCCTATATTGTCCTAAACAAACTGGGGACAATCTCATGAAGTGATAACTTGACAAAAACATCAACCTGTATTCCCCCAGTGGTAATCGAACTTCGAACTCGAATTGAAAAATAATTAAGTTTTGAAAAAAAGATATAAGAATGTCAGTTACAAGTAAAGAAAACTAAAACCCTTATTATTATTCTTTGTTTTATTTCCTACAACATGTGAATAATAATAACCGGAATAAAAGGTCCAGTCCAGATATTTAAATCCGAATACATGAGAATTTCCCATTCACAATTCCCTTTGCTACAAAAGTATGTAAATAAGGATAATCTAAAATATCACGCTATTTCTGTTATCATTATTTTGAATTTTATATGGTTTCTACTGAAGAAATAACATTGATAAAACTTCTCGCGCATTTAGCATTGTCTAAATTTTATGACCTACTGTTTAAATCGTTTTTTTGGATATTATTCCTAATTTTAAGACGCTTATTTGAATAATTTTTAAATATACAGCTTAAATTAATTTATATAATTTTTTAAATTATATCGCGTGTGACGTCATCAATGGCATTATAACCCACATGACGTGTGCCTTGAAAAATAAAAATATAGGTACCTACTAAGTAATCTGTGAAGCCATGACATGACATGTCATTTGGAAATAACATAACCTCATCTTTCTCTTTGCTTTGAGCGACGAAACGATTAACGATTTTCAGATGACTATTTCAAGCAATCTTTCTACACGTAGCTACACTAAATATATCGAAAATAGTGGAAACTACTACATCAAAGTGATCTTCACAACAGTACAATAGTATAAACCTTGAAATAATCGGCTTTTACTTCTCGGCACCATTTTTCACGCAAATCTTCTCGTATGCGAACAAACATTTTACGAGGAGCATTTTCTGAATCATTTGTGCATGTTGGCACAAAACATTTTCTATAGTACTCCATAATTTAACCAAGCACAAAAATCTAATAACGAAAATTGTATTTATGGGGTTATGAGGTTATGTTTCTATTTTGACAAGATACTTATGACATGACAGTTTTTTTTCTTCTAAATTAGGTACACGTCGAAGGAACACAGACAGCCCTGAGATACAGCCTATGGTGACGTCACAGAGGTCATATGAAAGTCATACGTTTTAATTAAATATCTTTTTATTTACTGCACTTTTTTTAATTTTGATTACAGAAAATAGAACAGTAGGCTTATTCCTCCAAATGGTTTTTTAACTAGACATGTTTCTTAAAAGTGGTCAATGGCCATTGAAGAAAAAAAAACATTCGCGATTATTCTTACTCATTTAAAAAAAGGCAAATAATCTTTACCACCCAAGTAGACCGGTAAATAAGTAGGTAAAATATAAACTTGGTAAAAAAAGAGCCCAAATAAAACTATCAAGTGTTTTGCCGTTGGTTTAAATGTAGAGTAAATTTATATAATTTTCTACTACGAAATTAACTGCTTTCTGAAACATATTCCCAGACGGTTCCAAGGGTATTTCTGTCTTCTGAAATTCATTTTAACAATTATCATTTGTCATACAATTAATTCCAGTGCCAGTTATATGATGATCATGCAATACAATATGATATCGCTTTAATTAATCGTATTGCCAAGTGTGTATCAAGACAAGACTGACACGTTTGACTTTACAGAACATATTTATCTTATTTCAATAATTACTGTAACAGCTAGAAGCAAATAAGAAGCATAATTTTCTCGTTACTGTACATAAATAATGAACACTTTAATTTCATTGTAACAAACAGGTCACACAGGTACCGGGTTTTTTATATTTATCAAGAGTTATTTCGCGTAGTGTAATAATGATTCCTTATCAGAACGTTTTTTAGAATCCAACGAAATTCGTAAAAAATAAACATCTTTAAATTTGTAGGTAGGTACCGTACCTGCATAATTTTATCTGTATTTAAATTTTTTGTTCAAAGTAATTGAGTTACAAGTTCAAATAATATTTAAATAGGTAGGTATCTAATTAATAAGTACATAAATATATTTAGACTTTCGACCGATAAATTTGTTTGTGTTTTTTTTTCCAGGTACCCCATACAGCTTCCAACTAACAAGCACCCATAAACTGTCTAAAATTGAGGAACCAGGAAGAACAGAACTAATCTCGAGGATGTCGGGTCTAGGGTTAGGTAGGGGGCAATCTCGGCGCAGTAATTAACCGTAGTGCCGACGTAAATCCCGTCTTACCCCGCTCCCAGATTTACTGTTATGGCCGTAGCAGACCATACGGAGTTTTCACGAGGATGTATCGCAGTTGTTTGTGGTGAAGAAACTGCTGAAACTGAAATTGAACGGTACGGTCAGTTTTAATGTCTAACTTAACCCGATTGAGTAGTTGTAGGTAATGTTCTCCACACTTTTTTGTGTGGATCTTTCTTTCGGAGGTGTCGAGAGAGTGACAGATTTAAATTACTGAAAATTTCATGGTTTCTGTTTTCGAAAAAGTAAACGGCAACACAATACTATATCTCTTTTTTGTGTTTAAAATAACAAAGAAAACCTGTCGACACTAGCATATTCAATCTATCATATTTCTGTAATACAAGCGTCTTCTGCTGAGACGTTTACAACCATCAAACGCCATTATATCAAAGCTATGACGTATGGCCTGTGCTCTGTGGTTCCTTTACGGCTTGAACTAATTGAACTATCACTTAAGCTTGTCCTGCTAATAGGTGCAGGCTGTCTGTCACGGCATTTATACCACCACAGGCCCATCGAGAGGTCGTAAATGGCAACTTATTGTTTCCGTGGTTTCTATCACTATTTGACACTATATGCTTCTGTAACATGCAGTCAAAGCTGGTTCTGTATAGCCTGTGATCTGTGGTTCCTTTACGGGTTGAAGTATCACTTAAGCTTGTCCTGCCAATAGGCGCAGGCCGTCTGTCACGGCAGTTACGCCACCACAGACCTATCGAGAGGCCATTAATGGGAACCTATTGTTTCTAAATATTACTGTTTGGTAGTATTGTACGTATACGTATTTGGTAGTTTTGTAGTATTGTTCCTTCCATGCTGGACTGGGAGTGAGAGAAAAACATAGAATGTGCCAGCTGCATATCCTCCCGGGCATACTTTCGCGGTTGTTCACTGCAATTAGATTGTTGTTATGAACGGGATTATTACCACGATTATGTTTATTGTTACCTCGATATTTCGGAGTTGTTTCAAACTCCATGGTCACGAGTAGACTGGCGATGCGAATGGAGTTTGAAACAACTCCAAAATATCGAGGTAACAATAAACATAATCGTGGTAATAATCCCGTTCATAACAACAATCTAATTTCAGTATATTGTAATTAAGGCGAAGGGCTGACAACCTGTCACTACAGCAATACACAGATCTATCTTAAACAACCCTCAAAACTTGTCAGACGTGGCGGAACGACCTTTGTTTGGGTCGTTGACGCTCTGCCTACCCCATTAGGGATACAGGCGTGATAGTATGTATGTATGTATGTATGTATATGTATGTATGTAAGAATTACCTGCTGATAGTTGTTCAGATTGACTATTCCCTTTCAGTTTTCGGTTGAATATATCAAAACTAGTCGTACTGTATAGGTATGTTATGTAGTAAGTGTGGAAGAATGAACATGTTCAATTCATCTACTGAAATCAGCCAGATGTAGCGTGTGTGGCCACGAAACAATAGGATAACGAGGCACAAAAAATTGGGACGATTCATTGAAATATATTTACCTTACTATTGCCAAATATACCTATGTGAGGTCTCAATTTGGCAGAATTCTAAGTTTTTGGTCCATTGCTTTTTTTTTGTCCATTTCATTATGGATTTATTAATTAGACTACCCTGAAATCTCATCCCTCTTCTCCCTTAACCCATACCTGTCATTTTCCGTCTTGAGCGAACAGAAAAGGATGGTTGTATTGACGAACTTATAATAATCCTTTGATTTCAAAAAATCTATGGGTCGTGATGTGAACTGAACGGGTCCCGACTAAAATCCTTTGAAATTTTTGAACGAGATCTATGTGACAGGATTATAATAAGTCCGTCTACTCGCTCAAGACAGAAAATGACGGGTAAGGTTTTATTTTAGTTTAGTTAAATTTTGTTTGTCTTAAATTTTCTTTAGTTTAGTTAAAAATCGTAGTCAGTAATTATAGAAAAAACGCCTGAGTAAATGTGAATAGCAACGCCCCTCCACGTACATCTGCTCGCTAGTTTCCTTGCGGCGAACACACACGCGCGTCTGTTCCTAGGTGTCATTGATGTTGGAGTGTGGCTTTGATAGATTGCGGCTGCCTAGCCGCACTATTCACTTATAAATCAAATACGCTACGGGAAATACGGTTTTTTTTATTATATTTGCAAAAAAACACAAACAATGATAGTTAAAAATATCGGATCTGGCGCCACTTTATTAAATAGAGATATTTGGTTAAAGAAGAATATTTTGCTTGATTTTCTCAAGTGTCATGCAGAATTTTATTAATCAATAAATATAGACGCAGAACAAAACGTAGTAGGTATCATTCGTCAGAGGTATCAGATCAGCTAGGTTTTTTTAGCAATAGCATTTCCACGAAGACAATTAAAAAGCTATTCCTAAAGAAGTTTTTTCAGAAGATCTAAAAGGCAAAGGTTGACGATACATCTTCATCTTCCTTACCCCTAAATCGTGATCAGGGTGACGCTGACAAGCGAGTAGGGAGTAGCAGTCCGTTAAATTAAAACCCGAAGATAAGAAACGAGGGAGAGACTTCGACGACGAATTCACGAGTTTAAAATAGGGGTCGGCGACGCGAGTGAAATTCCTAATGAATACATACATATATATATACTATCACGCCTGTATCCCTAATGGGGTAGGCAGAGCGTCAACGACCCAAACAAAGGTCGTTTCGCCACGTGTAACAAGTTTTGAGGGTTGTTTAAGATAGATCTGTATATTGCTGTAGTGACAGGTTGTCAGCCCATCGCCTAAATTACAATATACTGAAACCCTCGAATCCCTTATCTGGTTTTTAGATGCAGCTGGCACATTCTATGTTTTTCTATCACTCCCAGTCCAGCATGGAAGAACCTAATGAATATAAGGAATAATTCACAACAATGTCATTGAAATTCGAGTTTCTTAATAAAATGCCTATCATACGCTGTAAAATATAATTATAAGTAAATTGACATAGTTATGTTGGTGCTTTAATTATATGCCATATGCAGACTTGGCTATGCGATAACTGGTAAATAAATACCGCTATAAATGGTAGGTAACTAACTAAAATACAGATAGGTATATTGCTATCCATTTGGTGACTTAACGAAATCTTGACTAAATTATTGCCGTCCCTCTCGGTTTTCTCATGATAGAAAACAGGTGACCATATTAATCAAGATTTAGTGATATTGTGTACTGCCGAATTGCCCCCACTATTGCACTATTATAAAAGCTTTATAACCTTATAACTGAATACAACTTAAATTCTTCGATTCTTCACGCTTTCATCAATCCAAAGGAGATTTTGTGGCGCTCTTACTCTGAATATAAACCTTACAGAGTCACAGTAGAGTAGAAGGAAGCCATAGATTAGAACGCTTCGTCCAATTCGTCTGTAAGTTGGTGTAATAGCACCAACGTGCTTCAAATACGTATAATGAGGTCAACAACTAATGGAGTGTTTTCGGTTTTTTTTTTTTTTTTTTTTTTATTTATAAAAAGTTTTGTGATGAAAGGAATATCAAGCTTTCATACAAAATGCTTTGAAATTATCTATATGGACTTTGAAGGGAACTAACCATACTCGCTATGCTTGGTAAATCAATTAGTACCTAGGTACTTTTAAGATGTTTCAATCACAATATGTGGCACTGAAAAAAAAAGTGGCTTTAACGTAAAGAATCCTTTTACAAGCAGTCGCGTGCGTCTTCTAAAAACTTAGAAAGACGACCTTTATAGGAAACTAAAACTGTCTCTTAGTCCATTAAGGGGATAATGGTCGGAACAAATCGAATCAGAGAGTGTCCCATTATGCAGATGTGCCATTAGTGAGAAAAACTCAACACAAAGGCACCGACAGAGCCCATTACAGGCTGACATTGAAGTTTTCTAGTGGTCTTCATTCTGGGAAATTCGAAGAAAAATTTACGGAAATATCAGAGGTCCTGTCGGGATAGACGTTTTCCCGGTTGTTTTCTTTCATTAGGCGATTTGTTTTTTATAGTGAAACATAAGTGTGTCGCTCTATATTTAGGATTTGCAACCGCGTTAACGCCGGTGGTCTGTCAGGTCTGTGCCACTTTGATCTGATCTCTGACCAATTACGCTATCGCGTTTTAAGCCACCCCTGCAAATTTTAAGTCTACTTTAAACTTTATAAGTGGAATGAAAATGATGGTTTCAATATTTTCATGTCCTGGTTACCTCTCAGCCATTACTGGGAAACCCTTAAAGTCTTTGCAATTTTTAAACACCGCATTTCCTTTAAACTTGCTCAGACCTAAAGCCGATAAGGGCCACTTGGGCAATTTGTCGGGCCATTTATCAAAACGCGGGCGGCGGCGCTGTCGCCAGGCCACCAGGTATCAATTGAGCGAGTTCTGTGATTTACTTGATGAAGGGAGTGGTTGGGGTGTCAGAAAAAAACAAAGTAATTTCCGACAAGTCTAACTAAACTGTTTTACCGCGGTGTCCGCGGTTATATTGAAAATACCCAAATCATAATGAAACAACCACTAAAAATTCAATGCTGGACATGGGTCTCCCTAACTGGGAAAGATCTATCTAAACAATACGTAGCAATCCAATATTACTCATTTTACTTTTTATCGGGTCTATTCGCGATAGATTTTGGTGGTAAATCATAGGAATTTACCTGGTTCCCGACGTTTCAACAATGTTTCAATTGTCGTGGTCGCGGGTCGACTGAAAGTAAAAAGTTATAATCCAATATTAATTAAACAATCCCTGTATTTGCCTTTTGCCTTTCATCGTTATGAAAAGATACAAAAAATATAGAATCTTTTTTAATATTCGATCAAGTTCCATCGAACACAAAACTGAATAAAAAATTGCTGGAATGTACGATGTATTGTATTTACAAGAAGCAAATACACAGAAGTTGGACTCTACCTGTTAAATTAATTAATTATTCACATTTAAGTAACAATTTGATTAATTTGACTTCACCAAAAATAAAATGGCCACATTTTTAATTTATAATAATAAACGCGAATGAATTAATAACGGACTCGTCAGCCTTTTTTTTAATATTCCATCTGATGATTTATTGCTGTTGGCTGGTTCAGGCGTTTCCCGTTCAGACTATTCCAAAATACATTTGTCAGAAACCTTTTTTATACCGAACCGTGTTGGTAACCAAGCATACAGCCCGCTTAATAATAAGATATTGAGTAAAAAAATAGCTGACCATATTATAGGGTGTGCCCATGATACTGAACAACTTTCCCCAAGGAACACAGGTCGAAATAGGAAAAAAAACATTTGGACCTATGTTCCTTGCGGGAAAGTTGTTCAGTTTCATGGTATCACACCCTAAAATACGGTTTTTTACACCCTGTATAATCATCAGACATAGGTATATCTAAAAGCTTGTTGTCATTTCTAAAGTTCCATGTCGTAGCATTTTGCTACGCCGTAGCATAGTAGTGAACTATGCTCACATGCACAACAATCAGTTATACATTCCCTTTCGTGGTAGACTAAACTAAGTATCAAACGCCAGGTGCTTGATAAAAGAAAACATAATTGTTTTAGTGACTTTAACATTACTTGTGGTCAGAAAATCAACGCCTGATATAAACTTTGTTAGCTTCAGAACAGAATATACGTAAAATGTTCGAGAGAGTTATAAGAGTTGTTAACTATCCACGTTGCAGTTCCTTATTAGTAGTTTTATGCTTAGTAGCCACTAATAAAGGCTTTGAGTCGGTGTAAGCCACCTATGGTCACCGTAACAAATCTGACACTGCAGCAGTGGACATGGTACAATCTGATGGCCGCACGAGTCGCTCTAGGGCCCTCCTAGTTTAGGACTTAGGAAGAAGCCCATATTTAGAATGCAAGTCGTCAATTTTCACGCGATTAGCATGACTAATATTTTGGTATGAGCCCGTTATTGAAAAAGCTTTATTTTTTATGTTGTTTCATGTTTGCTGTTGGTGATTGGAAAATTATTTAGAAATAAAAAAGGTACACTTTACCACAGTAATATCTTTTTCCCACGAGAAAATTTAATGAGATACTCCAGAATATGGGCTAAGAATTTCAAAATTTCATCTTAATCTAACATACATACATAAGACTGCTGCTGCTGCTGCGAATGTGTGCAAAAATAAAACTAAACCCGAATTCCATTGTATTCTATCCACAAAATAACAACACACCGTTTCGCTAAACACACAAAGGTAAAAGATAAAGATAAAAAAGTTCCAGCTATTTGTAAGTACATAAAAGGCAATAAAATAATACGAAGGAAACTCTTCGGGACGAGGGAGAGGAAAATGTGACTCTGGGGCATGTAGGTGCTGATACGGAGGTAAGAAGTTTGGGAGTGATTATAGTGGAGATTTTTTTTTTTTTTAAGAATAAAATCCATTTGTTAGATTAAATTGAGCAAAGTGGTGTGACGGAAGTTCCCGTTAAAAATGAAGAAGCCCTGCAAACTAATAGGTACTTATTCAAACTAGTGTTACGATATGAAATTATAATTTCTAATATTTAGGTGCAGACGACGAAGACTTAAATTCCTTAGTAAGTGGTTTTGCTAGATGATTTGGCAAATGAGTTAGATTCCAGTATAATTCAGTGCTTTATGTTTTTAAATAAAATATGTGTTAGGCCTTTGTATTTGTATTTGTACGTTTCTACAGTTTTTGAAGTGTAAGCCAAAGTTGATACTTCTTCGTTGTCGTTCCGCATTACAATGGAGTCAAAATTGTCACATCTACTTATTCCAAACTGTACTTATCCTGGCAGAGTTTTCTAGTCGAAGTAGGAAGAGGCAGGTGCGAGGCGACTCAGCACCTTCGGCATTCGACACCCTGACAACAAGGTTATGCCGTGTTCGTACCAGGGTATCAGAGTGAAGTTAGAGTTGTCACATTAATCATGAAAAACCTTGTATCATGCACCGTACTGAGTCATATTACATTTATTCGAAATCGATTAGACCGATTGAACCACTCGAACTCCAATGCGCATACGACAGACTAACTTTCGCATGCGATTTCCATACAAATTGGCATGCGAAAGTTGCGTATCTGAAACCTTCGATATTCGATTACGTGACCACGTTAATATAACAATAATAGTCCTCCCACCGATTTTCGGTGATGGCGGCCAATCTCCCAGAGATGGGACAACTGCGTAGGACTAGTTTTTAGTGCCCAAGTGTTCGCGCTACACACAGGTGCACTCTCTATTCCTTCAATCTCTTATTCTGATGGGACAGATTGACTGACATGACCAGAGACAACGTGACGCAGGACCGACTATTTACATGCCCATCCGACAGCATGGATCATCTTAATTTTCGGACAATCAGGTGATCAGCCTGCAATGCCCTAACCAAACTAGAAACAACAACACAAAGTCATTGTCCCCCGCCGGGAATCGAACCCGGAACCTCCGGGTCGTGAGCCGTTGGCTCAGACCGCTAGACCACGGAGGCGGTTACGTTAATATTGTGTGTATACGACACGGTTAGACCCGGTACGAAACCACCGGACCGCTGCTCGGGTAACAAATCGCCCCGGGCCAGGTTTATTCTTACTTACGGTTATGCAATCGAGGGTACTCGTTACTGAAGCTCTTTTTTACAGACATGACATATCTAGCTCTGTGTGCGAACTGGTACACCCCATACAGAGATAAATACTTTGTTATTCTAAGGTTTCCCTAAGAATAGCGATATGTTTCGGTATATCTCCGTAGAAATTAACATACGTTGCCAAAACAAGCAACATAATGTAAGATGTTATGTAAATAAATATATAACATAGCACATTTGTTTTCCTTTTAGCTACGAAACGCTACGGCGCAGCAAATGCTACGAAATTTTCAACTATTTAATTGTCATTGTTTCTTTAATACAGGAACAAAATATTTTGTATTGAATTATGATTATGACAAAGTTTAGTTGAAATAAAACAACTACAAAAGAGAAATCTATTATTATATTCTTTATTGTTTTAAGAATTAAACATAGAATTAAACTTAAAATTAAAACGATAGGCGAGCTTATCTCTATAAGAGATCTTTTCCAGCCAACCTAATCTAAAATTATATCAAATAGGATTAGTCCCATAAACATTTACAGCCAAAAGAAGACTAATAAATTACTTCCGTTTAAAAAACAACAGTCTATAACTTAAAAAGGAAAATCATCGTTATACCAAGAGACCATCAATTCTTATTGCTTACACAAGATATCGCCTCTTGGTTTAGACAAGGAAATATCCTCAAAGGAAGAATTTTTCGTAAAAAACTGTCCGCTGGTGGCGATTATCTTAAAGATAGCGCCCCACTCGAAATGCGAGGCCCTCGGGGGCGACTTTTGAAAATCATGAAGCGTTTTCGAGATAGATTTTTCACCCTCAGATCATGTTATCCTTATCATGAAGGTTGAGTACCACTCTTATAGGGCCCAGAAATTTCTTACCAATACTTTTTTTTTTCGCTGCTCCAAATTAAGATGTTTACCTGGAAATAATAAAATAAATGTAGGTTAATTGTCTGAACGCTTTTAGTTGAAATAAATCATTTTCATAAAGCACGTGTTTCATATGATCCCTCTGCTTTTGATTATAGAATTAATGAATGAATTTTACATGAGAAAAATTAAAATTGCAACTGCATTAAACCGTAATTAATGGTATTGATAATGGATCTACTTGACTCTAACTTACTGTTTTAAAACATAAAATAGAAGTAGACATTTATTTTTTTCTGTTATGTTTGTGTTTCTTTGTGAATACTTAATCATTTATTCAGATCGAATTCTCGGTTTGATGTCCTAAAGAACACGGACGTTTTTTTTTTTTTTTGTAAATACTGCATATAATTTAAATAGATTTGATCGTAATATCTTCGGCAATACAAGTTACACGTTCACTGCCTCTGTTATAGTTATTTAGGGCGGAAAGTAAGCAATTTCGACAGAGGGGACTTTCAAGATGACAGATAAAAAAAAGCCCTAGGGCAAAATTTAAAATTTTCTGTTTGCTATGTGTGGATAGTTTTCGACTCATCGCGAGCAAGTGTGATGAAAAAAATATTATAGGCAGAAAATACTGGAAAATAATATTGCTATCTAATCTAAATACTAACAACAAAATTAACGAATTCCTGGATCTCATTTATGAAATTTCCAGGAGTCCAAAGTATTTGCATTTTCGGGTATATTTAATCTAGTCAGACTGTTTGGGCAGCATTATTGAATTCTGATTAACATTCTCTCTCTCTCTCTCATTATAATTCCCACGGCCCACATACAAAAAAGAAATTTAGTCACGAAAATACAGTTAACAGATTTTTTATCAGGTAGGATTAGAATTCACGCCTAGCATTGTATTTTCGAGTTTTTATACGATTATCAATAAAATCTGTAAAATGTTACCGATAAGGTCTTAAAAAATATGAATCAAAATTCACGAATTATCAAATACTAATTCCCTAAACCTACATTTGTAACGAAAACATGGCGGAATAAAAAGGTCGAGTCTATATTAGAGACATTAAAATGCATGAGCCTTTTATCAACTGTATGTAAATCCGGGCGGTCAATTGTAGAATCTATGCCTACACGTAGTTTATTGAGCATTGCGAAGGATCGCAACCGGAATAGAGCTGGGCTGGGATGATCTAAACCAAGAGTCAGTGAATCGTGTCGCCTGTTTTGTTTTATCGTATGGCATTATTTGCTGCGAGGTCCAGAGGACAGATGCAGCAGCCGATTTTTGTTGCACTCTTAGCACCGCCCGGGGTCATGTGTAGGGTTTTTAAGGTAGTTCCTACGGACATGGAGCAACATCGACCAGTAACGACCTCTATTAGAAACAGTGACCGGGACCGACGATGGCTTACCGTGACGGGAATCGAATCTTCTCGAGTATTGGGAGCCCATGGCTCATATCATTTGACCACGGAGGTAGTTACTGATACCCAGTCTTCTGATAATGACTTGATGACTTGACATGTTTTGCCTGCGTCGCAGCACTAGTGCGGAAGTGGCCCCGCACCTGCGGAGTTCCGTCTCGAACAAATAGAGCGACGAGCCGGGCTACGCCGCACCGGTGCATAGGTTTACTGACACGACTCCGTTTGTAGCGAGTCAGTGAGTCGCAGCACTGGTGCGGAAGTGGCCCCGCACCTGCGGAGTTCCGTCTCGAACAAATAGAGCGACGAGCCGGGCTACACCGCACCGGTGCGGTGCATACACTCATACCACTGTATAGAAATGTTTACGATGTCGGGGTTTGCTAACAAAAGAGAGCTTGTTGAACAAAGCTACGCTGTAAAAAAACAGCGGTGGTGTTTTGTATCGGTATTTGGTTGGACTGACAAATAAAGAGTGGATTAGAAGTTGCTTTTATATGACTATGCCTAAGGTTACGTTTCTCTAATAACAAACAAGAACAAAAATTATAAGAATAATATTATCCTTATCACAAAAAATTCCCTCTACTCATAAATACAATCTGTGTAGTCCTTGTGATTTCAAAAGTGAAGCAAAAGGCTTGATCCTTCACCTCCAAAGGGTGGTTACTCCAGTTTCTCGGAGCTGTAACTCAACTCTGCAGGTGACGCTGAAATAACACTTCAGTAAAAGAAATGGCGTAACTAGGGCAGGTGGGACACATTGCGTCCAGTTTTGTACAAAAAAGGTTTATGTTGAAATTATAATAATACTACAGAAATATTATCGGTAGGTCGGTAGTAATTTTGCTTTGTCTGCGTACTTAAGTTATATTTGCACTTCGTAACACTTCCATGCTGGACTGGGAGTGAGAGAAAAACATAGAATGTGCCAGCTGCATGTCCTCCCGCGCATGCTGTAAAAATCAGCTAAGGGATTCGAGGGTTTCAGTATTGTAATTTAGGCGATGGGCTGGCAACCTGTCACTATAGCAATATACAGATCCATCTGGAATAACCCTCAACATTTGTCAGACGTGGCGGAACGACCTATGTTTAGGTCGTTTACGCTCTGCCTACCCCATTAGGGATAAAGGCGAGATTATATATATGTATGTATGTATGTAACTTAATAAAATATTTATTGACGCAAAGTACTCTGAAGCTTTATAAAGGTTTTCAAAGAAACATTTGTTTCTCGTAAAAACTTACTATGGAACAGAACAACTGGTAGGTTCTAATATATATAGCTATTATTTCTCGTATGTGTGCAATGAAAAACCAATGCACAATTTAATCTTGAGACTACTTTTTTATTCCAAAATTTGTCTACGGTAAAACTTGTTCAGTTTAATGTGCAATTTCGTCCCTACCCTGGACATACTAATTTATATGCTTAGTGCAAGTAATCCGCACCTTAAATTGCATGTCTCCCTAGTCACAGGCGTGAGTGGGGGGGGGGGGGGGGTAAGTATTACTTACTACCCCGTTCTAGGGGTGAGTTTATCTTTTGTGCAAACTTCATTCGGTCTGAGCCACGCCTTTACTGCGGGTTGCATGTTCAAATACAAGTAAATAAATAAAGTAGGTATTAAAAATGAAGGGAGAAATTACTTCATAGTGCCGATTCTGGCAAACGTATTTCCTCATTAAATTTCAAGTAACTATATTCTTACAAGTTCTGACTAGAAAGTGCCTTTCTACGCCAAAAATCAAAAATTGAGTATCTTGGTGTCATTCATCGCGTAAACCTAAAGCCTCATACGTTATCCAACAGTCATACACACAAAGACCTATGTAGTGTAGATATGTATAAATTGATTTTACTTCTGTATATTATGACTTTATAACATTGGTAGGATTGATTTGGAATAAATATTAAGATCTAGATCGACACCATAGTCACCCATAGTTGATGCTTTACTTCCAATCAAGTAGTAAATGGGTGAGTAAATCTTTTGTGTAAACATAATGGTCATAATCGTCGCTAAACCAAGCCTTGCCGAGTAGTTGCATGTCTAGGAGCAAAAGAACCGATTTGTAAGATGTTTTTGAAATATCGCAATTTTCTGTGCAGATATCGTCAGATTACGATGCCGTCTTACACCTAGACAATTAACTCAATTATTATTATGATCTATTGTTATAGTGGTAAAAAAAAAATAATATCTAAATTATCAAAAAAAAAATATGAATCAGATCAAACTTCATAAAACAACTAGGTATATAAATTTTTTATCATTATCAGAAATTCTTGTTCCGCACTGAATATTCGCATACTATTGCAAATATTCACATGTATATTGCGTTTAAATGTTTAAATTTATTCGAAACTTATATTGTATCAAAAATGGCGAGCAAATGTTCATGTTAACATTTCTCGATACATTTCAATTTTAGTCAAATAAATTAACATCATTTTCGACACCCGCAGAGCAAAGGCGCATATCTTTACAGCCTTATGATAATTTTTAATAAACTACATGTTTGTATTGAGGAAGTTAATTAAGTAGGAAGGGCACAGGCTCATAAAATAAACCCAGCTTGAAGTCTTATACCACATACAGGGTGTAACATCGACGCTTTATTTTGTGTAAACATGAGGATATCTTAGCAAAGATTGTACCCGTCAATATTTTATGCTGCTTCTGGAAAATACAATGTAATAAATAATGTACACAGCTGTGATAGTTAATAGATTTATATTATGTAGTTTATAAATTTGTTCTAGACTAAAATATAGAATTGTTACCATATAACACACATTTACGAGAAAAAAACAACAACAGCTATATTTTCAAATCTATTTCACTACAAGTCCCCATACAAATAACATTATACCTACACGTACACATACACACACTGTATTTGTAAAAGTAGAAATAGAGTTAATTGTCTTGTACAGATGGGATGATGTGAGATGAAACCATCAATAATTGACGCCCACTACGTCACAGCACTTACAGATTGCTTCTACATCTGATTTCATCTGATTTCGTTGTACCTATTACAATTTTACAGAAAGATACACACAGTTGTATTTCGTGCATCTATAATTGTGTGCACTGTTCTTAATTGCATACTTGATGCAAGACCGTACAGTTAGTTGCAATCACCAACACAGTATTTACATCTACTTGTTTTGAACAATAATTGGTCTTCACGGATCATTGATCAGGACACTTAGATAGACAAAAACTCTTTAAATAAATAATGTTCTTGGAATTAAACCTGACATTTGGTAACGCTGAACAATTGAAGAATAACAAAAATAGGTAAACCAATACCTACTAATATTCTTACAAAAATCTCAAGTAACCTAGGTATCAAAAATTGATAGTAGAGTTATCTTAAGGTAGGTACTTAAAAAACTCAGACCATTTAGTAATTTAATAATTAAGAACAGTTGTCACTCTATTCTATGCAACATATTATTATCGATATTTGCTATATCACCTAACGAGACTGCAAATTTTTGCATTTGAAAGTATAGAGCTTTAATAAGAACCTTTGAGGAGCTCCAATAAATGTTGGTGAAGCAACATGGACATTCAAAAGATTCCTCGTAAGCAAACTATCGCTATTTCCTCTTTGAAACGCTCTTTAAAAGAACTTATCGGAACTTTTATAGCACTGTATATTCACTAGTTTGAAACCAATGCGCCCAATTAGTAACATAAACTGACTGCCTAGTGAATACTGAACTAAATACCACTTTCGGTTGAGTTGCATCTATTGTGAATTCGTGATCAATACCTATCTCAAATAAACTGTGCTTAGACCCGATCGATACATGAAACTAATTAATGTGTACAAAGCGGGAAAAGTCTTAAACAGATTTAAAAGCCAAACAGTTACTGAATTCAATAGAACCAATCAGTTATTTTATTATTTTCCATGCTGTACTGAAAGTAAACGCAAACATAACTAACTACAATGTATCAGGTCCTTCTCTTTCCCGGCATATGTTGTTCAAGTCTGTAGGGCCCTGGAGTTTTCATTGTATTTAAACTAAGAGGATGGACTGACTAATCAACACAGCAAATAACCTCAAAATTTAATAAGCCCTGCCGTGACTTTTAATAGGGATAGTAATACAAGCGTGGCTCATAGTATACCATTTTGTATACTCTATGTATTTTTATATACTGAACAGTTGCCGATTTCTATGCTACTAATTAGTATTTCAGGTATTTGTATAGTCTAGGCCTTAAGACGCCATTACTATTAAACAGGTTAGGTGTTTGTAAAAACTTTTGGACTGCCTAAAACTGGCATCCCCCAGAGCAATCCAATATTGGGGAAGTTTGGAGCAGCAGACAGCAAGTAAGACCGATTAGTTTCCTGTTAGAGAGGCTGCCGAATGCACTTTGAATGGTCTTCGACATAAAGGATTTGTACAGCACAGGAGCAGTATTTTTGAATCACTCGAATTGGAATTCGCATACGGAAGAGCAAGATTCGCATGGTAA
>JARACY010001347.1:0-60499 GCA_029255725.1 Scrobipalpa atriplicella | reverse complement strand
CTCAGTCCGCAAGTAAGTCACGACTGAAATTGATCTTGAATCGTTTTCAATGCAATTTTTTATACTAAAAAGCGAATAGGTTAAAAGGTTGTACAATATTTAAGTCCCAATATTAATTCAGCATTTAAGTTACTTATAATTTAAGTTATAAATGAATTGTGTTTTTGTATTTATTTTTTAACTGTAACTTTTTTATACGTGTAACAACAATTATTTGAATCACTTCAACGTATAAACATTTTTGACACTATTTAAGATTTCTTTTGAATTTGTTTCACCTAATATTTTAATAAGTAGTCACTTTATTTTTATTTTACGAAATTTGCGGAAGACAGAATCGAACGTAAATTACACCTCACACGTCTATATTTAAGAATTAAGTACATATTTAAATAAATGAGGCAGTTTGATAAGATAAACTACATTTTAAAGAATAATGTCGGGAATCCGATTAACCTTTAAGATTGAATATGATACTTTATAGGTAACGATTTATTTTTATTCGTTGCGATATAAATATTTTGCACTGAAAAATCCTTTGCCTTTCCAGTAGTAGGTAGGTACCTACCTACTTTCGTTTAGTAAGAACAATCAGTACCTATACTCATTGATCTAAGTTTTAATACTTATTTTTTAGGTACTAGTATGACGGCAAATCAAAATACTAGGCGTTAAGAAATGAGTTGGTACCTTCTTTTCAATTTTATACCTATTTCAATTTGTTCAAATCATCATTAAGCTGGCAAATGTCAATGACTAATGGATATTATAGCCATGGGTATGTACCTATATTTTTATTATTAGCATGTTTAATAAAAATTATTCATTAGTTATTTGTATATTCTTTAAGAATTTATTGATGAAACAATCTGAATAACTACTATTACGAAACTGAAACAGGCCTTTAGATAGTTGAAATCTAGAAATCTTTTCCCATCAAAGGCAAAGTCAACCAGTTTGTCAAACATGTATGTCATCTCTGAACACTGGTATTGTTGTATTACAAAATCGTCCAGCACTCATAAGCTAGTAGCATTTGTATGAAATGTCAAGCTCTATTTACTTGTACCATTGTGATATGTGAATGAGATAGGCAGTCACTCAAGTGGTTTGCCTTTCTTTGTAAATATTTCATAACACGACATAACAAGTCCAGTATTTCCAACATAATCAATATTGTAACCTACCCCTTATATGGTTGACAATGATAAGTTGAAAAGCATTTCGGAGATGCTTTTTCAGTTGCTGCAATATTCGTGAATTCCCTTTTTTTGTAATTACAGTAATTAGTTCCCTTAACCACTATGACATTCAAGATTGGACTACCAAAATAATTGACCAAGCAATCCAGTTTTTAATAACTGTTATTTACTCTGGCATCATTTCACTTTGATGATTTATTTTGAGATCATAATTGGACCTTTTTTGTTTCAGATTTATCGAATAACTTCATCAGGTAGTCTTCAGGAAAGAACAATAGAAACAAGATGATTTCGGTGAGGATACAGGTGTGTACACATATTCATTGTTGACTGAAAAACACTAGTTAAATCTGAAGACGTGACGAAAATCTAAAGATACCAAACATGATGCTCACAACATTGAGCAAGAAAATTCTAACTTACTTAGCTAAATAAATTGCAAAGATGAGCCGATAACTGTGTGAGTTTATAAGTTAAAATGTAAAGTATTTCGAAATTTTCTGTGTGCTAACTTATTTGAACAATAGTGAATGTTGAGTTACAAACGTCTAATAGGTCAGTTTAAACGCGAAATCTTAATTTTTTGGCAATCCCAATTTATAGCAATCATGATCTGTGATTATACTTAATTTTGTTCATTACGGTTTTGTTTTATATCTTTTTACTGCAATTAGATGTTCATAATGAGGCCTGTTACATAATGGGCGCTTTTCCACTAGACGTCACGTCAGCGGCAACGGCGACGGCACGGCGACGATCACGTGACAATATCTATGGGAATCGATGACATGCCGTGACGGTGCCGTGCCGGCAAGTGGAAAAGCGTGTCATATAATTTCATTGATTTTCATACATTATCTCACCTACGATATCGTCGACGGTACCGTGCCGTCGCCGTTGCCGTTGACGTGCCGTCTAGTGGAAAAGCGCCCAATGAATGACAAAAGTAATCGAATAGGTTAATTATTTTCAGTGAAATTGTTGTTTTATTTCAGGTTCAAATCACGCGTTAACATACTAAGCAATAATATTAAATTATCCGAAGCGCATTTTTCCTGACAGAGAAATCTAACTATTATTTCCTCACATAAATTATCTTTTTCCGATCTAAAACTGTTTACCGCCGAAATAAAATATTGGATGTTCCCCTTGAGCCAGATACAGTCCCTTGAATAAATTTTATTTGCTGACACGAAAATAACACATTTTATATTCTCAAGAGGGCAGGGTAAATAGTTATTTACAACTCTTTATTCTTTTATAAAAGTTCCCACGCGATGAGACTGTAAAATCTGCGCATTGAAACTCTTTATTCATAGATCTATCACGAGAGAGATAGAACGTGGGAAAAAAATAGGTGTTACCGCGTCAAGGTTAGTAGAGAAGCTCAATCTTGATTAAATTTTAATTAATCTGAAATCACTGGCGCGAAAAGCGGATGCTTTTATAAGTCTGGGAACTGGACTATTTTCGCAATCAAAAGGCTCTGTTTTGTTCTTTATGTCTGTGTTTAGGAATTGCCAAATTCATCGGTCTTTACACAGATAACATCTTTTTTAAAGTTGGGCAATTAGAATCGCTTCAATGGGCTAATGATAAACGCAGGAAACATAAATTACGTGCATTGAAAGATGGAAACCAAGCTAACGTAGAAATTTTTACAAACCTTGAACTCTGCCTCAGATGGAAGCGTAAAGCTTAACAATTGTCAACAGTTGCTGACTTGCCTGGTGCTGTACGCTTCGTGCGCACATGCAATCATGGTGAAGTTCGGCACTAAGGGTGGACCCATCGAGCCGCCGCCGCCGGAACCTTCGCAGCCAGCCGTCGTGCCTGGCCGGAACCCTGCGCCGGTCTGGGAAGAACGATCCAATGACTCTCCCGACCCCAACGCTCAATGGTAAGTGGTGAAGTTGGCGCTAAGTGTAGACCAATCAAGCCACCGCCGCCGGAACCTCCGCAGCCAGCCGTGGTGCCTGGCCGGAACCACGCGCCGGTCTGGGAAGAACGATCCAATGACTCTCCTGACCCCAAAGTTCAACAGTAAGATACCCTAATCTTTTGCAAGTGCTCAGTGGTAAGACACTCTTAGCTTCTTTTACAAGCAATCAATGGTCTGACAACTGTAGCATCATTCAAAAGCGCTCAGTGTTAAGATACCCTTTAGCATATTTTGATAACGCTCAATTATAGGAAAATATCTCTCTGGAATCTATAAGAAGTGAAACTTTGTACGCACCAACAGATGCAACCTGATCTTAATTTGAAACCTGTCTGGAAAGTGTGCACGTATCATTTACCACCAGGTAAAATGCATCTGAAATGGAGAGCATTGCAAATCATACGTGCTTCTGCGTAACTGCGTATAGACTACGATTATTGATTGTCTAGTAGGTATCAAGAGCAAATTATGAAGGGTAACACATAACTTCAATATCTTGTTTCTTTCCACAGGCGACCCCAACTCTTTGTGCCTCAGCCGAGATACACGCATGTCGTATACAACTTCCCAACATCTACACAGGAGCCCATCAACAATGCCCAACGATTCGTCAACGCCTACATCCCTAGACATGAGCCCGTCAAAGCGCAACCCATCACCAACTACTTCACGCCGTCACAGTTCCTCAGCTCGCAGAGCCTACCTGGCTTTGGAATCAGATACTTTGTTCCAGCTTACCTTAGTGACTTACAGAACAGAAAAGAACAGTTCAGACAAGAAGACGCAAAGCTTAACCAAATTGAAACAAACGAAGTAACTGGATCGAGTGTAGAGACTGGGAGCGATGCGCAGTGGAAGTATCAAAAGGATGCGTCGAGAAGGGTCATCAGAACACCACAGGTAAAACCTTCTTCATTTTATTATCCACAGCTCAAAGTTATATAATATTTTATGGTCGTAGTAGGTATCATAAAATAGCAAAAACGTGAGTCACAAAAAAGCCAACTGACGATAATTTTGTTTTTATACCATTATAGAGGCCTTCATTATAACAAGATTATTACACTACTGGTCACCAAGATTATTACTCTTTATCTCCCAACTCATCGTTGTGTGAATTTCAACACCTATTTATTTAGCCTTTTCTAAGCTGTAGACCTTGGAGCTTCTTAAGTTCTATTCATTTATTCTTAGCCGCTAATTTTAAATGCTATTTCATCAATCACATCAGAGCTTTTAAAGCTCTTTTGGAACGTATTTTTCTGTTTCTTCTTCTACTAAATTGTTAGTCATTATTTTAGTGATCTTATTTTATTTTTTGCAGCCATATCCCTACCCTTACCAGTTTCCGGCGTTCGTGCCTCGACATCAGTAATAATTAGACAATCATCACAGTTCAAAGGACATCTTCTGAACTTGTAAATTTAATATACTGTGATGCCTTTAGAAATAGATAGATCGCCAACTGATGGACACATCCTATGCAGTTAAAGTTCTTTCAATCATTTTCATAGAAAGTGGTTTAAGATAAGTATTGGTATGGAACGCAAGAAATTAAAAAATGTCGGTTAGTAAGAATTATATCCGTTTGATGGCGATCGATCTTTTAGTACTTAATCTAGAATTAGGTAAAACGTGCCAGATGATATATTTTTATAAAATAAATTAAAACCGTTCAAATATGTTAAACAAATTATATAAAAGTATATGGCGTTGTCAATCAAAATCACTCAAGAAACGAATTTGTTGGTGTTTTAAATTATCCGTGTATAATGTTAAATAATACATTATTCATTGCTAAGTTGTTGAGATTTGATGAGTTGATGAGTTATGGTGGGCGCATGTTAAATTAACAAACGTATGTCATACTGATTTAAAAGATTGACAAATACTAAAATTTTGCATTGAGATCATTACTCTTAATAAAAATCAAACAGTAAATTATTCTTCACTAGAATAAAAATAAGTTTGACCTCTCATACAAAATTACACTTAGAAACAAGCAGTTTGTATGAGATCTCATTTTCAGGTTCATTGGATTTTTTTACTGGTTTCTGGTTATTTAGAATGATGTTCGCAAAAAGTATTTACCAAACTGTTAAATTAATGCTTTATAAATATGATACGACTTCATACTTGTTACAAATCATTTACGTGAGCTGTCTTGAGGTAAGCTTTGTCTTACGAAGAAAAAATCATAACCGAAGTATAGTAGTTCCTCAGAATTTCTACTGTTTTTAAAATATATCGGAGGAAATCAGTTACAGGGGCTTCTATAAGAAATCTTTTTAAAATACGAAATGTCGAGTTCTTTTTCTGCTATTCTAAAATTCAGATCTCTGGTTTATTTTCCTAACTCTAACTTCTTTTTTTTGAGCTCAGCTTTAAAATGCACATACATAAGAAATCTGAAATTTAGAAAAGTGGTTAATTGAGACTGTTTGCCATTTTGCGTTTAAATTGACTGTCGAATTTTTCTTTAAAAACTTTCAGGTTTTTTGTACATTTCAAATGAGCTAATTTCTGTATCAAATATCTATAATATTTGGAGATCAAAATATGAAAATGCATGTCATATTTTCATCTTCAATGTCATCTTTATCCATATCATAGATATAGGATACTTGTCATTTGATAATGTTTTAAATGAATTTTACAATATTGGAAACGCTCAAACACTATGTTAGACACTAGTTTACACTGTTTTGTATGAAAACTAGTAAATTGTAAAGATTAATAAAAAATATAATACCTACTGAGATCTCTGAATACTTTGAAATCTCTCAAAATTAACAATTTTGTGTGTAGTGCCCGTGACTGATTTCTGCATTTCTGAATACATTATCTTGATTATGATTCAAATAAATGTCAATTGTTTATTTGAAATTAATTGTGTTGTTACCGAATTACTTTCTCTGTATATTTAAGAGCCTTTTTGTTTTTTATAATTGTGTCATTGTTGTTCTTAAGTATTTTTTTCTATTTGTATTATTACGTTTATGTATTTTTATAACCTATAGCTGTAATAAAAACGCTTGTAAATATGTAAAATAAAAGAAAATAAACATTTCATATCGCTTTATTTACCTAAATCACTTTAAAAAAAATATAACAATTTAATATACCTGCACTATTCGTAGTTACATTAATAGACATTAGACTATTCAAGAATTATAACTTAAACTTAAACATTCTATTGATTATGACAAATTCTGAAGCAATCGAATTTACTTTGATGCACATTCGTGTTTCTAGTCCTTGTCCGATAGTAAATTATAAATAGCGTTTATTAACGCTAATGTTAATGTAATGTTTCAAAGCAGATTTTTTTTAAAACTAGGATCACATGCCATATTGTTACTTGTATTTAACAACAGTGTGAAAACCTGAATTTGACTGAAACAAAGTGGAAGTGGAAGACCTTTTTTATGAAATCGCGGTTCGCGGTGAAGGGTTAGGCTGATTAGTTTAATGAGAAGGAAACAAATCCCCGTTTTGCTCCAACAAAGACAATATAATTACTACTATTGACTCTAACTACAGTTTCAATAGAACAACGCTCGCTAAATATTGAGATATCATAATTTTTGTTCTTTTTGGTGTACTCCATAATTATATTAGATTGATTTTTAATGCTTCACTTTTAACTTTAGAGTAGTTTTGATTTAAATATAGGAAAAGTCCAACTTTAGCGTCCGAGTTACTGATCAACGAAGTGATTTATATGACAGTGAAATTACTTTGATACAAATTAAATAGTTTAATTTCAATTAAATATTTTATTTACTTTAAAGATTCAAAATAATAAACTTCATCAAATTCTTCGACAAAATGAAAAACAGTAACTTAGACAGTTCTAGAGAAATCGCCTAATCTAGCCCTTAGCGCTCAGCTGCGTATTCGAACTTCGTGGAAAATCTAAGATTACTTCCATTATGAGTAGCAGACAAAGCAAACCAATTGCAACACTTAACTTTCCGCAGCTCCAAGATTGCTTTTAATACCTTTTACTACGCAATTACAAATGACCCGTAAGTATAGGCTTGCTATTAATATTTCTAGCTAAATACCAAATTATTTCAACCGTAAAAGTACCTGTGTTTAAAACGACGGTAGACAGTAACACGCCTAATTGGTACTTTATCATTGGTTATTGCATCTTGAACCTGCAGTTTCCTTTATATCGTCCCAGTTCTTGCTAACAGACCTATCTGTCAAACGGACCTATCTACACTGACCATACCATCAGGATCCTCTTTTTTTTTTGAACAAGTTCTCTCTAACAGTCGTTTCTGTATCGTCTACCGTTTAGAAGATAATCGACATTTGTGTTTGGCATATCTGCACAACAAGGCAATAAATATTCTTACAAACCGTCTCTTGTACATATAACTGTTAGCGAGATTTTTTAAATTTCACACACTTCCAAAAATTAAGAACTATGTACATGTGACTGTTAGACAGATTTTTTGTCTGCAATGTTGACATTATTTTGCGTATAAAACAACAGTTTTTTTCGAATATAAACCTTGTTATCTTTGCAATTAAGTCTTTAGCATTAATTTACACGGTGCCACATCACTGTGGTATGGGGGCGTGCTTGAGGGGAGCAGGATGTGAATGTGGTATTCATCAGCGAGGTTAACCCAAGGCTAACTGAAGGTCCCACATTGCCAGATTACCACACCTACCTGCAGAAAGAACGTCGTATGGACGGTGGAAAGGACCAGCAGCGTACCGAGGACTGGCAATGCTGGTGAAGAGACACATCATTTTCCAGCCCATCGACCACCAACAACTAAAATCGATGTACGCCATTGTTATTCAACTCTAACACGGAGCAGAGGACCTCTACTCGCTATTTACAAAGCGCCGCAGACCAAGTTCCAGGTTGCTGACAATTACAAGGTCCACATTCCTCTATTCTTACCAGCATCGGCACTTGAACGCAAAGAACATATCCTGGAACAAATTGTACCTTCAACACTGCTAGAAATACCCTAGGGGACCTTTGCGGGTGGTGTCAAAAGTTCTCTGAGTACAAAACCAGTACAGATCGCCCAAGATGTATGGAAAGGCACAGTGGAACGAAGCACCGTCATTCTGATTGCTACTGAATCAGCATCCCAGACTAATCTGGCTAGTCTGATTCAGGCCTACAAGAAACACAAAACCAGGAGGCGATGGTACCATACTCCTAGGTTTATGCACTCAATATCAAGCTCAGTGACTTAACTGAAAAGTAAAGGAAAAACTTGCAAAACATGCAGCCTAGCCTGGAAACCATCTGAGGGCGTTCGAGCGAGAGGCCCTTTCCATACACCGCCTCTGTCTTCAGCTCACAAACATAACGCTGGTTATTCCCAGGGTAAACTGATATGCAAGGTCGATGATTAGGCCGAGACATTCAGTTGAAGCCGAAAAGGACATTGCAGTTGAGAGACACCTTGAAGACTACTTCGTAGCACCGATCGAACCAGGAAAAGACGGCCGGAGCCGAGCTGCAAGGAGGCCTTGGGTACGAACAGGATCTCCAACTCAGCTCTATGACATAGATTTAAGTTTCCGTGCTTTGAGTTTGATTATTATTATTATCTGCTGCATTTGGCCCAGGAAAAAGAAAATTTCGTGTTCTCCTGTCCGGCAAGATAAAAGGTGGTAATGACTTGTTGTGTAGAGAGAATATAGCTTAAGTCATGGCTCGGTTTAGTCATTTTAATCCCAAAACCTAACAATGAACTAAGGGAAATACCGCCCGATCAAATTCCTCAGCACCATCTCGAAAGACTTTTTTTGCGTGGTGCACAGTACCACCCTTCACCTGAGCCATGTCTGACAGCTTCTGGTGATTGACGTCAACAACTGAGATCACACTGTCACGTGTATCACTTGGACTGGACATAGAGATGGCATTTGACCTGAGCCATGTCTTGCAGCTTCTGGTGATTGACGTCAACAACTAAGATCACACTGTCGGGTGTATCATGTTGGACATAGAGATGGCATTTGAACTGAGCCATGTCTTTCAGCTTCTGGTGATTGACGTCAACAACTGAGATCACGCTGTCGAGTGTATCACGTTGGACATAAAGATGGCATTTGACCTGCGCCATGTCTTGCAGCTTCTGGTGATTAACGTCAACAACTGAGATCACACTGTCGCGTGTATCACGTTGGACATAGAGATGGGATTTGACCTGAGCCATGTCTTGCAGCTTCTGGTGATTGACGTCAACAACTGAGATCACACTGTCACGTGTAGGTATCACTTGGACTGGACATAGAGATGGCATTTGACCTGAGCCATGTCTTGCAGCTTCTGGTGATTGACGTCAACAACTAAGATCACACTGTCGGGTGTATCATGTTGGACATAGAGATGGCATTTGAACTGAGCCATGTCTTTCAGCTTCTGGTGATTGACGTCAACAACTGAGATCACGCTGTCGAGTGTATCACGTTGGACATAAAGATGGCATTTGACCTGCGCCATGTCTTGCAGCTTCTGGTGATTAACGTCAACAACTGAGATCACACTGTCGCGTGTATCACGTTGGACATAGATATGGGATTTGACCTGAGCCATGTCTTGCAGGTTCTGGTGATTGACGTCAACAACTGAGATCACACTGTCGCGTGTATCACGCTGTACATAGAGATGGCATTACAGCGGCAATATGAAGACCTAGTATTCAAGCTCAGAAGACGATCGTTCCCAAGCGTATCACCAAGCTTTCCAGAAGAGCGGTCCCATTGGAGTTTGCTCTCTCCGATCCGAGATACTGGCTGGTGGTTTGCAGGGGAGTTAACTGCTTCCCACATGCTACGCGAGTTTACAGACACGGATGATAATTAGTCCCATCCCAATGGGACAGCTTGTCAAATGGATGGATGATCTTGCTGAAATACTTGGGCCTTATTATTGAAAATGCGGCAACAAGGTACTCATAATATTAAATTTAAAAAAATAACATTATTATGGGATGCTATGGGTTTGTTCTTAGTAAACACAGGCAAATACAAACTAATTGATGATACTATTTAAAGATGATTTTACAATAAAGAAAATAATACCTTCTTGTTATGTTAAGTCTAAATAAAATCTCATTAAATATTATAATCAGTAGTTCAGTTCAGTACATAAAGTATATTTAAGGTGATAGGATATATTAAAAACATTATTTTAAATCATTTCTACTGCCAATGAATAAGAATAAGTCTGAAAACTGTAATGATTGATATAATTTTATTTATATTTAAACCAAACACTGCGGTCCTAACTGACAAAAATAAAAAACAAAGTTCTCACAAAGAGTCATATCTGCTTTAATTAAGTATAAGTCAATTAATACAACACTTAGAGCTTTAAGGCAAACACTTACTTAAAGGGTATTTTTTTTACTATAGTAAAACGTTATGACTTCATTAATAAAGGCAAAACTAACTTTATCACAGTGTCATCATTACAGCGCCAAACCGCAAAACGCTTGCACTCGAAAACTATCAAAAGGCAGATAGGTCAGTTAGCAAGAACTGGGACGATATGTCTCTGAATGGCAGAATATTACAATTTATTAGTGGAATTCTTTGAATTATTGTCGAGACTTGAGTTGTCGTCGCGGTTATAAAATTTGTTGGGTTTCATTAGTGGCCAGGCAATCGGCTAATTGGCCTACATTCTGCAGTGAACAAGTGAAGATATTTTTGTTGTGTGGGAAAAAATACACTCATGAACTGCAAATAAATGCGATTATATAATTATTTGGAAAATGAACATGACTTTATTTTGTTGAACTAGAATAGGCGTATAGGTAAATACCTATACGCCTATTTTTGTGTATAAAATATTTTAGACATATATACACGTCTAACATATTTTAGACACAAAAATGTTTCTTAAACGTTTTACGTAAACATCGTTTGCAAACCAATTTCATAAAAATATCAGAAAGAGTAAAAAATCATCTTTGTTATGCTTGTAAAACTAAGTGTTTAAGGTACCTTTAAGAGCCACACGCAGCTCTTGGAATCATAATAAATACCGACTTTTGGTTTTTTGATTTTTGAGTTGGTTTTTTTTATATATATTTTTTATGGACTCCTTTAACGTTACTGAAACACTCCATAAGCTATGGCACGCAATTAAATTAGCACCCTGTATATAATCAGAACTTTACAAATGATCACTAACTTGCAGTTGCAAAATTCAAATTATGTTTGCCTTAGCCAATATGCTGATTTCTGTTAATCGCTCAACTTTATTCTGTTTATAGATTGGAGCATATACCAAACTATAATTTAAATTTACTACGTTTACTATAGTAGAGGTAGATGCTTTGACATTTGCTGTAGATTTTCTAGTTCTCTAGTAGGTGTTCAAAATGGATCTGTGACAAGTATATCAAGTTAATAAATTTCAACTGGCATATTATCTGACTATTTACAATTTCCATCTAGATGTGCATCGATAAACTCGTATTTCTAAACATTATTGTGCAAAGTGTGCGAATTTAAAGGCAAAGTAGCTTTAGTATAAATAAGATAAAGATAAGCTTTATGTTTATTTGCTAATTGATTTCTTCATTAACTTCTCTGTATTTTGCAAATTATTATTCTTTCAAATAAGGAAATTACTTATATTCTAAACTAAACAGTTCCATGTAGGTAATTGTCGCTAACTGTATCATCTGAAAGTAGCAAGTATACTTATTGTAAACTAGCTTTCCATCAACGTTAAATGATTTTCCAGTGGAAATAAAAGGTTTTCTCGCTGTGAAAAGTAGCCTATGTCCTGTTCCAGAACCTAACCTATATGTGTGCAAAGTTTTATCGCACGATTCGTCTAGTGGTTGAAACGCGATTGAGTAAAAAACATCTAATCATCCAAACTTTTGCATATATTATAATATTAGTAGGATACAAAGTGTCATAATTTAATTAGTTGATGATTCTCTATGAGTCTATGAAAATAACTAACAGTGTGTCTAAAGAAAATTCAAGGTATTCATAGTTTCCAATCATAAATCGATAATGTTTTCCGATAAAAAATTCCGAATCAAAAAATCCAAAGAATGTCCATAAAACTGAAATTCTTTCGTCTGACATTTCGTATAAATTACTTATGTTAATGCGTTGATCGCTTTTGTTCGACTCGAGTGCCCGTGTATAATTAAACTAGTTGCGTACTTCCGCGCAAGTTCTGCGCGAAATGTTGCCTGACAGGTTCCATAATAATAGATAGTGGCTTCGATTCGGATGAGCATACGACTTAACCAAAATAAGCCCACACCTATCATTTTCTGTCATGATAATAGAAAGGGACGGTAACTATGGGCAGTTTATGTGAACTTTTTTAATCTTGTACGTTTAAGAATCTATGGAGAGTAAGATCATGCGATTATGATGATAGTTAAAATATAAAAAATATTTTAACGATTTCTTATGTGAACTTTTTTAATCTTGTACGTTTAAGAATCTATGGAGAGTAAGATCATGCGATTATGATGATAGTTAAAATATAAAAAATATTTTAACGATTTCTATCTAACAGAGTTATAATAAGTCCATCCGTCCAATTCTGTAATCCCATGTAATGAGAATTATTTTTTTTTTTGTTATGTCGTGCGCTCGTCCGGATCGAGGCCATTAGGTGCCGCTACAATCGTAGTACTCCACGCAAGTTCAACATACATTGACGATTTACATTCGACAAACTGCTACATTCCTGAAATACAAACTTTAATGGAAATTACACAATACGGCGGTTTACGTCAGAAGCTGCAATAACAAATATTGAAACCGGTTCCTAATTGTCATATTCATAGTTGTTTGTCATCATTAATGGGTAATGATGATAATTGAAGCATTATTTTGTCTATTGTTGACTAAAGTTATTTTGAGGTTAGTTCCCACGCGTGTTTATTTCAAACTCATCATTTATACAGGATGTTTTAATACAATTTTATAACTTTGATTCTAAAGTCTTTTGTATCTGATTATTAAGTAACGCTTTTCCTGTTTTTTTTTTCTGATAAATTAAGTCGATATTATACCCCATTCACTAGGTATATGATGATATCTGACAGCTTATTACAAGTGGGCAAAAAATTACATTTTATTCTTTCAAATATTAACATTATTTATTGTAACAGAAGTAAGTTGCTTATTATCTGTTTTTACTTTATTTGTTTCTGCGAAAAAAATTTATTTGGATGTACAAAAAACTCTGTTTAATTTTCATGTTTTCAATTAGTTTCCCATGTCTGGTGACTGCATAACCGGATTTTTGGACACGGTCAGTGGTTTGTTGTAACCGCTAATAAAATTGTAGGTTTGACGTCTTAATTAGTGATTAAATTGCTAGAATTTCAGTTGCAACAGGTGTTTTTATAAGGTAACTACGAGCCCATAATTTAAAACATTTTACGTGCGAAATTAGCTTCAGACAACAAATCGCTTCCATGCATGAATTTGATTAAAATAACGAAACTACAGCGAATTACAACAGAAACGTACATAGCAGAGTATTCACTCTACGTCTGACGTCAGGGCAGCGTCATTTGACGTCACGCAACGAAACGCCGAAATATCAGATTCACTTTCGTACACTCACTTTCATCGAAAGTGCAAGTGCTTCCGACCTACCTCAACGTGACGTCGACGTGACGACGCCGTGACGTTTGCTGACGCCTGCTGACGTAGACTTTCACCGCGGCACCAACGAAAGCAAGAGTGACCCGAAATCGTACCACCTACTTTGCTGTCACACTTTCACATAGTTGGCTACAATGGGCGATGTAGGTATAGTAAGAAAAGTATACACAAGTAAATCACTATGAGAAATCAAAGGTATAATTAATTCATAATTATTTCTAAACCTTTCAACATTTGACATTAGCAAGCTCTTGGGCATTTCTTTCACAATATTATGATTTTTTAAATTATTTCCAAAGTCAGTTTCAGATAAAAGGCTCATTTTCGGGCATTATAATAAAGATTAGATAAGGAGGTATTTTCACGTAGATGATTATGTATTTCATGTCAATTTGATTAATATTTATATGATTTGTTCTTTTAATAAGAAAATATGGGTAAGTGCAGAAAAAGTATACGTAGGTCGTAGACCTATTTTAGAATTATAAGGATTTTTATCTTTCGAGGAGAAGAAGTGTAGTTACAGATAGATATTCGTATAGACATTTGGTATGGTCAGTATAACCTAGGTATGCCTACGTAGGACACATTTCTATGTATCTGTATTTACCTGTTTATGTTTTATAGTACCTGCTCTATAGTCAATCTATGGATGTACACAAACAAGCAGTCCGTTTGCCTGTGTGTCTGTCACGTACAATAAGAAAAGAGCACAAGGTTGGATGGCCGGTTGCATAAGTCGCATAATTAGGCGACAAAGGCGTAAAAGGATCGCTGATGGGCTGCGCGAGCAAAGACCAGTAATGTGTGAATTGTAAAGGTATGGATAAGATGTTGGATGAATATTTTTGGACTATAGTACAAAAAAATTGTAATTTAGGTCAGAGGTAACCAAGGTAGGATCAAAACTTTGTCAAATAGGCTAGTATCAAAAAAGATAAGAACAATAAGATAATACACAAGCGATATAGACGAAACATAAATGGTCAGGTTGAATTTGATAGATGGAAAGACAGCATTATGTAGATGATTTGATGAATTTTTTTAGATACCTAATTTGAATGGAGTATACGAAGATTTAAGTGTTTAGAAAAAAGCATGTGCTTTTACGTTTATGTTGGTAATAAGCGCGATATTCTTTTCTGAAACAAATTGTACATAATGAAGGTCAAACTTCTTTTGCATGTGTTCCCTTTGTTTATGGACAAGTTTTGTAGTTTACCGATAATAAACTTGACAAAAAGTTGAAGGATTTTTTGCACATTTACTTATTATAAAATGTTTTCGAAAATGGTATGATTGTGAAATCATAATCATATTTGCATTTCTCAGAAGGTTAATTAGCTTGAACTTTATGTAAGAGACCCTGAAAATTTAAATATAGAAAACATTAGTACTGGAAAGGTAAAGCTAGGGATATTTTAAGGGTTAAATATGAGTTATTTTCACTCTCACAGCATGATAGGGAGAGCTACGACCCTACAGTAGGTACAAACAAACGTTATTTATTTTCAAAACTACTTTTAATTTACTGCCTTGCTGCCTTGTTTTGAATGTTTTTATACATAGATAATGTAAACCCAAATTTTAATCGTTTGCGTTGGTCTTACGGCTAAAATAACTTTTTAATACAATGTTCATATCGTAACCACAACGCTTCGTATAACTACATACTTTTTAAAAATTAAATGTACCGCACATGTCAGAGAATAAATTGTTTTAACTGATATGCAATGAACTTCAATTTTTAATTACAGATAAACTCAACTTTTCGCCGTGTCATATACTAAATACTGGTTGGTTACCTTGTCCACTTGACCTGATGCGCTTGCGCACCGGTCGCGAAGGCGGCATTGCATTTTATTTTTAACCCGATTCAATCATTCATGGTAACCTTTGCCTGAAGAAATTAAAATTCTCCAGATTTGTGCGCCTGTCTCCTCAATTACTCACCTGATTGAGAAACTTTTGAATTTAGTTGGACATTTCGGGTCAATTGTCTTATCTTGCGCAAATATCAACGCCCTTACAAGGCGTGAAATTCAAACAGGGAAATATTATGATAAACGTGTAAATATCGTTATATCCTGCCCTTTATTGAAAAAGTTAAGTACATATTGCTGTTCAATATGCCGGTACCTATGTTTCAAGTAGTAGAGTGGTTTTCTGCCCATGACTTTTTTTATGAAATCAATATTAAATTTTAATCAGTTTTTTACTACGCAGTATAATATGCTAAGAATAGCATAATATAAATGGGTCATTTTCAACAAGTCTGTTTTTTGCCTAATTTTGGTGGCGATTTTTATTTCTGGATTTTCCTAGAAAATTAGTTCGAAATATCAATAAGAAACGCAATTAAATGAAAAATTTACTTGGGCCCAGTTCATAACTTTGTTAGTTTTCGAGATATTTACAATATGCCACCAAAATTAAAATCGCGCCACCAAAATTAAAATCGCGCCACCAAAATTAAATCGCGCCACCAAAATTAAAATCGCACTACCAAAATTCGTAAGAATTGATTATACGCATCAGCTACTTAGCACCAGGAAGACAGGCAGCATCGTAAGTATTGGAAAGACGCAGCAGCCACGTAGGTTCACAGGGAAGACAGCAGAATCGTAAGTATTGGATAAACACAGAAGCCTTTAAAATCACAAGTAAGACAGCAGCATGTAAATATCGAATAGACGCAGCTGCTACTTAGGATCTCAGGAAAGACAGCAGCTTCATATTGGATACACACAGCAGCCTTTTGAGGTCACAAAGAAGACAGCAGCATGCAAGTATTGGATAGGCGCAGCAGCCACTTAGAATCACCGGGAAGACAGCAGCATCGCAAGTATTGGATAAATGCAGCTGCCACTTAGGATCACTGAGAAGACAGCAGCATCGTAAGTATTGCATAGACGCAGCTGCCAGCCTGCCACTTAGGATCACTGAGAAGACAGCAGCATCGTAAGTATTGAATATATGCAGCTACCACTTAGGATCACCGGCAAGGCAGCAGCATCGTCAGTATTGGATAGTCGCAGCTACCACTTAGGATCACAGGAAAGACAGCAGCATCGTAAGTACTGGATAGACGCAGCTGCCGCTTAGGATCACTGGGAAGACAGCAGCATCGTAAGTATTGAATTGATGCAGCTGCCACTTAAAATCACAGGAAAAACAAAAACATTGTAAGTATTGGATAGACGCAGCTGCCACTTAAGATCACCGGGAAGACAGCAGCATCGTAAGTATTGAATAGACGTAGCTACCACTTAGGATCACAGAAAAAACAGCAGAATCATACCTAAGTATTGGATAGATGCAGCTGCCAATTAGGATCACCGGGAAGACAGCAGCATCGTCAGTATTGGATATTCGCAGCTACCACTTAGGATCACAGGAAAGACAGTAGCATCGTAAGTATTGGATAGACGCAGCTGCCAATTAGGATCATAGAAAAGACAGCAGCATTGTAAGTATTGGATAGACGCAGCTGCCAATTAGGATCACCGGGAAGACAGCAGCATCGTTAGTATTGGATAGTCGCAGCTACCACTTAGGATCATAGAAAAGACAGCAGCATTGTAAATATTGGATAGATGCAGCTGTCACTTAGGATCACCGGGAAGACAGCAGCATCGTAAGTCATGGATAGTCGAAGCAGCCACTTAGAATCATAGGAAAGACAACAGCATCGTAAGTAATGGATAGACGAAGCAGCCACTTTTTTGTATGTTTTGCTGTTTATTCCTCTGACATGGTGGTCAGAGTTGTTTTTAGCGAACACGGACTTCGACGAAGCAGCCACTTAGAATCACAGGAAAGACAGCAGCATCGTAAGTGCCACATCAAGAAACAGCAGTCCTGAAACGCGGTATCGAAGTTTGCACGGCGATCTGCTTATATACAACTTCCAAACTACTCCAGTTGAACTTCGGTCCCTTGGTCACAACACCCGACCAGGACCCGGACCAGCTACCCTTTACTCATCCATCATCACTAAGCCAATTGGCTTCAACAATTAACTCCTAAATAAGTATCGGACAGACACAAACACAACAGTTTTTGAAGATCACAAGGAATACAGCGGCATCGTAAGTATTGGATTGGATAGATGCAGCTGCCACTTAGAATCACAGGATCTTTTCTGCAGCAGCATCGTATTTGATAGACACAGCAGCCTTTTAAGATCACAAGAAAGACAGCGACATCGTAAGTATTGGATATTCGCAGCTACCACAAAGGATCGCAGGAAAGACAACAGCATCGTATTGGCTAGACACAACAGCTTTTTAAGATCACCAGGAAGACAGTAGCATTGTAAGTATTGGATAGTCGCAGCAACCACTTAGGATCACAGGAAAGACAGCAGCATCGTAAGTATTGGATAGATGCACGCAGCTGCCACTTATTATCACAGGGAAGACAGCGGCATCGTAAGTATTGAATAGTTGCAGTTATCACTTAGGAACACAGGAAAAACAGCAGAATCGTAAGTATTGGATAGACGCAGCTGCCACGTAGGATCACCAGGAAGACAGCAACTTTGTAAGTATTGTATAGACGCAGCTGCCACTTAGGATCACAGGGAAGACAGCAGCATCGTAAGTATTGGATACATGAAGCAGCCACTTAGGATCACAGGAAAGACAGCAGCATCGTAAGACACAGCAGCCTTTAAGATCACAAGGAAGATAGCAGCATCGTAAGTATTGGATAGACGCAGCTGACATTTAAGGAGAAGACAGCGGCATCGTAAGTATTGAATACACCTCCGTCCCTCACTCTCCTCCCACACTTCCCTATCGCGCCTCCCATTTTTCACTTTCCTCTCATCCCTCACTTCCGTCTTGTCCCACACTTCCTTTCATCCCTCACCTCCCGCATATCCCTCACTTCCCTATCGTCCCTTTCTTCCCTCATGTCCTTCCCTCATCTCATGTTGATGAAAAACTATTTCAAACCACGCACTTTATGAAGAGACATACTTGTTTCTTATATTTAATTAATCATTTTTATAATTTGCAATTATTTCTTATTCCAAAGATAAAGGACGCAAATATAATTTCAAAAGTGTAACATATTAACCAGCTCTGATGGCCTAATAATAATTTTGGTGGTGCAATTTAATTTTGGTGGCGCGATTAAAATTTTGGTGGCGCGATTTTTCCACCAAAATTAGTTTTCGCCACCAAAATGGCGTTTTCGCCACCAAAACACGGCCACCAAAATTATTTTTTTCACTTTAAATAATTGTAACGCGCTATTTGTTCTAATATGGGAAATTATAGGTATACTTTCAAAAACAATACTACAAGGCAATTTGAACGATAGCAACAACTTGGAAAAATCACAACACACACTGTCAATAAATGAGTTAGAAATATTTCAAAATATTTGTCCCCCATGCCACCAAAAGACATATTTATGTTTTTTGCTGAAAGATGAAGCCCAACTGCAGCTGATTATCACTTGCAGACGGTTGAGCACATTGAACTGGAGCAGGAAATGTGGACATCGTGTTTGTGGAACTAGCCATTGTTGATTTAAGAGCGTTCAAAAATTGTCCACCAAAATTAGTTCGTTCTCCCGGACACTTCTTTAAGTTACTATAACTTCTAAACTTCTTAGACAGTATGCGTTAATTTTCCATTTTTATATTAAATTAGTTCAATCAGATCACAGTTTTCTAAATTACTAAACTAAACTGTCTCTTAAACAAAAGTTTTCAAAGGGTTTCTGCCGCAAATCGGGTACCGGACACTCCACCAAAATTAGAAAATAGCCCTTTATGATTTAATTTAATCATATTACACTTATTTAATAGGATTGAAATTTATGTCTCCATGTAGTAAAATACCAATATTTTATGTTAAAAAATATTTCAGATCGTTTTTACAGATTTAAAATAGTATTTTCACGTCGGACGCACTAAAAATGCGGGTGGGAAAATGACCCAAATGCAGTCCGTGGGTAGTACTTGTGTTATGGTTATGTTAAAGTTTAACATGTTAACTTTAACTGACAACATGGAGTTTGCGTCAGACGTACCTAAATAAACTCAAAACCTGCAAGTCTAGATGTTTGAATGGCCCTTATATGAACACTGTACTAGATAGGTATTTCACAGAACATTCCGGAAAGTTCGGATGAATTTTCACATATTTCCATGCTAGACTAGGATCGATAGTAAAACATAGAATGTGCCGGCTGCTTCTCCTCCCGAGCGAGCTGTAATAACCAGGGATTCGAGAGTTTCTAACAAACACGGAAACCTCAATTCCTTTATTTTTTTATATGTTCTCATAATATATCTTACCAAGAATCGGATGTGCGCAGTTATCCTCCCTATTCTTGCAGCATTGTCCTGTCTTGCCGCAGTACGGGCCAGGTGGAAGATCAGGTCCGTGGTAAGCTGCCACGAGCACCGCGCAGCATAGCAGGATGTATAATCTGTGGACGACATGAAAAAAAAGACATGATTAAGTAATAAGTTTTCAGGATATCATTATACACAAATAATTCTTTTGTCGACAACCGACCCGATAAACCCTGGGGTCAGAGTTTTAAAACCGCCTAATGGCATATTTTAGCCTATGACATGGTTTGTGTTTTTTCAGTTCGGTTTTTTTATTATCTAAGTAGACAATCAGCAGCGGCGATTCAGTCTGCATTGTCCTAACCAAATTAGGAAAAATCTTACAAAGTGAAAGTTGACAGTACCTAAGTACATCTATTTGTTACATACGTGGGAATCGAAGCCATGACCTCCGGATTGGGAACAATGGAAGCCCATGGTTCAGATCAGACCACTAGACCAAGGAGGCAGACAGATCCATTAATCACATGTCTTTTTTTTTTCAATATAGCTATTTAATTGGGTGATCCTTTAATTAATGTGCAAACACATCTGCTCAGTGACATATGTTACTCATGTGCGCTTTTAAATAATAGAGTGACTGTAAGGTATATGACACCATCTTTGAGAACTGGAAATGTCCATATTGGTAAACAGGTCAAAGTTATTCATGATCAAATAAATTATTGTTTGTTTTTGTTATTACATATTATCACGCCTGTATCCCTAATGGGGTAGGCAGAGCGTCAACGACCCAAACAAAGGTCATTCCGCTACGTCTGACAAGTTTTGAGGGTTAAGATAGATCTGTATATTGCTGTAGTGACAGGTTGTCAGCCCATCGCCTAAAATAACAATATACTGAACCCTCGAATCCCTAAGCTGGTTTTTACAGCATGCCTGGGAGGAGATGCAGCTGGCACACTCTACGTTTTTCTATCACTCCCAGTCCAGCATTGGAAGTTTTTGTTATTGTTGTTTATAAATAAAGTTTGTGTCATACACACTACGTTGGCCTAAACTGGTCTACCTATTTTTAGCGATTGTCCTAAGGTAGGTAGTTGGTTCGACCCACTGGAGTGACTAAGGCCCGTATTTATTATCAGCTCTTGAGACTGGTAGCCAGTTTGAGTTCGTATCACAAATGTCATTTCAGTACAAAACGGACTGTCAAATCTATACTTAATATTGCTCTCAATCTTGAGATCGATTTATAAATACGAGCCTAAGTTGATATTTGTCAATTTATCACTTTCCGATATTTTCTCAGATTGGTTAAGACATTACAGGCTGACTGAATCACATGATTTTCCGAAAAGAAAAAGGATTCCGTGCTTCACAGGGCATACGTTAAAGCCGTTAGTTACTGTCGCTGTCTGTGATTGTGGTCGCATCTGATATGGTGGTATACAAACCATGTCAGAAGCCTATAAAGTAGCTGTTACCATAGGCGGTTTAAAACTCCGACACCACGGTTCGTCGGGTCGTTTATCGAGTCGAAAACTCATTCGATAAGAAGACAACAGCAATCAAAGACAATGAGTGAGACCAACGGACTAGCGTGCCCTCCGAAGCACTAAAGCTTTTTTCTTGACAATCAGGTAATTCAAGCTACATTATCTAACCAAACTGGGAGAAATCTCACAAAAAGACCAAGTGACAAATATCAATTTTATGTTTTCCGATCCAACGATCTCCGTATCGGGAGCCCTGGGCTCAGACCACTAGACCACGGAGGCAGCATATGGTTGACCTCTGACAAGTTGGCCGTCTGTCTGTCTGTACATTAATTTGCACTCCTCAATGTCAGCCTTGACATACCATAAGACGATTTCAGGCGAAATCAAACTCATAAAAATACCAGAGCATTTGAGAATGACTTTATTACAGTAGCTTACTGCAAATTGGGCTCTCTTACAGAGACCGTGGGTTCGATTCCCATGGGGTACAAAGTTTGGTACGCTTTTTGAGACACCGAGGGTTAAAAAAATTACTGCTTACTGCTGACCCATGAAACTGAACAACTTTCTCCAAGGAACATAGGTCGAAAAATTCAAAAATTAGGCCGTCCCATACAAAATGTCTCGAGCCGCAGACACCATCTGTATGGGAGGGCCTTTGCTTTCCATATTTTGTCCTATGTTCCTTAGGAAATTTGTTTAGTTTCATGGATTATTTATTTTCTTAAGGGCAGTAACATACCTGCGTAACGTTCGGTGGCGGAACCTTCAGCGGCCGAATTGGCGCTATATAAGGAGCTATGGTAATACAGGGTGTTAATGGTAACCATACAGAGTGTTAAGGGGTACTTGTGGAAGGTTCGGCTCGACCGAACCTTCCGCAGTTGTGTTGAAGGCAATGCAAAGCGCAATGTCAGCGTGTTGATGTTGAACGGAACCTTCGGCGCCGAATGTTACGAAGGTGTGTTGCTGCTCTGAAGTTTGGGCAGAAATTTTTTTTACTCTTTTCAAAATTATGACTATGTGTATGGGGTACTTGGTCATGGGGTCCAATTTGTCTTACCACAGACTATTGCTGGCACAGTTTACCTGGAAGATCCTGTATTTCAGAGAGCCACTTATCCATCACTTTGGCTCATATTTATAAAGCGATCTCAAGATTGAGAGCAATAATAAGTATGGATTTGACAGATCGTTTTGTACTGAAATGACATTTCTGATACGAACTCAAACTCGCTGTCACTCTTGAGAGCTGATTATAAATACGGGCCTAAGAACCACTTATCCATCACTTAATGGGCGCTTTTCCACTAGACGTCACGTCAACGGCAACGGCGACGGCACGGCGACGATCACGTGACAATATCTATGGGAATCGATGACATACCGTGACGGTGCCGTGCCGGCAAGTGGAAAAGCGTGTCATATAATTTCATTGATTTTCATACATTATCTCTTCCACGATATCGTCGACGATACCGTGCCGTCGCCGTTGCCGTTGACGTGCCGTCTAGTGGAAAAGCGCCCAATGACTAAGGTAAATCTGCACTAGTTTGTACAATTGACGTAGAAAGATAATAGATAATCCTCACTTGACTGACTTGGCTAACCTCACCTCACCTATACAATAACTAAGTACCTAGCTTATGTCATTCACTTTAGCCCATTCACAATTCATCATACAATTTATTTGAATGAAGCTATGCATAACAATTTCAAACCTAAATCTTCAAAGCAGACTAGGTATTGTTAGTGTTATTCAATATGTCTAGGCATAATATACAGGGTGTCAAAAATATTGAATACAATCTAAGTATACTCGTATTAAACTGAAAAACCTTCGTTCCACAGTTTGTTGACAGCCTAAAAGGAACATAGGTCGAAATGTGAAAAAAATAGATTTGATTTCCGCTTCCCATAATAAAATGTCCTTATGTCTTATCAGCTAATATGCATATTTTGTTTGTAATCAAAATCTTTTTTAGTTTTTCGACCTATATTTCTTGGGAAAAGTTGTTCACTCCGAACAATAGAGGTTGTTCAGTTTCATTGACAGATTCACATTCTTCAAAGTACCCTTTCTGCTAGAGTCTGTCTAATGAGTCGTTGCACACGAAAATGGCGCTAATTTTAAAATCACATCTAAACACAGAAAAACTACAATAAAACTATTTTGATACTTTTATACAAAAAAACTATTTTGATATTTCCATACAAATAAAATAAAAGTATCAAAATAGTTTTATGTAGTTTTTCTGTGTTTACATTTAAAGATTTTTAAAATTAGCGCCATTTCCGTGTGCAACGACTCATTAGACTCTACACGTTGTACTTATTTCTGATATGAGAATGAGTCATCCCTAATTTTATACACATTATTTAGGGATGTGTTTGACACCTTTTGTAGTTACAAAAAAAAAACAGATTTCGCAAAAAGCACTCTGAATATACTAAAATACAATGGTTGGTTCAATTTTATTTATACCAATGTAGAGACAAAACTAAGTTTAAAAAAGGTCTTCATAAATTGTATAATGGGCGGACAACAAAGGTTTTTTTTTTTTTTTTTTTTTTCTACGATTTAAGAGGGCTTTTGTACGATTAGTACACGCCAGCCCTATTTGTGTTTTGTATGGATCATCTTATAAATTAAAATAAATTCAATTGCTTCAATAAATGTCCCTACCTACTAGTAACTACTACGTGTAATTTTTTGTATAATTATGTAGCATGACCTTTGGTTAGTGTTTGGTTAAGTGGGTGCGACAAACAAATTGATCATATTTAAAGTTTTTATTCCATTCTAATGTTTTTTTGACCGATAGATATAAAGCTTAGCTAATAGGCATGTTGACTGGGTGTCTAAAAAAAATCAAAACGTTTATACCTTAAAACTGATGGCTAAAATACTGTGGATCTCATTCATCATTTAAAAAAAATGCACATTTCGATTTAATTATCAAGTTAAAAATATAAAAGTTATTGATTTGAGTAGTCAACATTTACTTGCGTGTGACGTCATAATCATAACCCAGTATTTTAATACTAAAAATAGTTTTTGAGGTTTTTGACATTTCATAAAAAGTTGCTGATTTGACAAGTCTTAGTAGTCAAATAGCGTATTAAGTAGAATGAAATGAAAATGAAAATGAAAATTTTATTGATAATAAATATTACAGGTCATGCTACATAATTATACAAAAAATTACACGTAGTAGTTACTAGTAGGTAGGGACATTTATTGAAGCAATTGAATTTATTTTAATTTATAAGATGATCCATACAAAACACAAATATTATTAAATATAGGTACAATAAAATATAAGTAATTCTTACGAATAGACAGACATTCGCAAAATTATGACCTTCTGAAAAGATTTATTATTTGTAGGCTAAAACTATAAAAAGTCACAAACGATCATTTTAGTTCAGACAGGTGAAAATAATAAAACTTTCAAGATTTTATGAGACTGGAAACAATAAAAATTGTAGAATGTATCAGCTGGTATTCTTCTCAAGAAGAAAGGTATGAATAGACATAAAAAAATGTTTCAGAAAGTAAGGAATTCAGGTTTCTATGGATAAGTTGTTCGAGTTGAAGTTTATTTTTATGTATTTCGAGAAAAAGTAAAAAAAGGTTGTTCATTTTCACAGCCTTAAAATATATGCACTTGTTTAATTTTAAAATTGCTTTAATTGGGTACTTGACTGGGTAGCTTAAAAAAATCAAAACGTTTATTTAAAACTGATGGCTAAAAATATTGTGGATTTCATTCATCATAAAAAAAAAATGCTCGTTTAGATTTTTATAATCGAATTAAAAGTACCTATATAAATTATTGATTTGAGTAGTCAATATTTACTAAAATGTGACGTCATAACTCACTATTTTCATACAAAAAAGTGTTTTTGACATTTCATTAAAAGTTGCTGATTTGACTAGTTGGAAAGTAGCCAATTCTTTTCGAACCGCGGAAGATTTATATTTTTGTTTATAAGTACTTATTTAACTTAGAAACTACTAATTGCATAAAATCTTCTTTCTCTCACTTGGCAACTTTTAATCGGGGGGGAAAACCCTACTTTATACGCGTGCGGGTGAAAATACGGTCAATCTATTTAAGTATTTCAAAAACATTGAAACTCTTGACATAAACAATCTTAATATTACTTCTTATTTTAAAAATAGTCAATAATACTTACGGATTAACCATGTTGCTATATTTTGATAAAGTCCGATAGCGACCAAAACTTTTTAAATCTAAAACTTCACCAATTTGTCCGAAGTTAATAATTTGTCATAAAAATAACCGTTAACTCTCCATTTTTCTAACAAAAACATTGGCAGCTAACAATAAACATGAACTTTTTTAAAAACAAACGCACTGCCCACTCGAAGAAAAAAATATAGCGTTCGAAATTCAAATGGAAACGCGCGCGCTCGTTCGTTCCATATACGAAGTGTTTAGTGCGGTTGTCACGAACACATTGCCGAGGCGTCAACAAACATTTTCAATTTATATTCTGTAGCGGGAAAAATATATACGCACAACTACAGAGCGGTAATGTAGTCTAAGAGCTGGCGACGACGTCATTGGATAAAAGTACATAATAAATGTGTATATACAAGGTTCCCGTGTGGTGCCGGGTTAGAATAGCATCACCCCATCACATCCTGCGGGTGTCGTAAAAGGCGACTAAAGTATAAATCCAGGGAATGGGCAGCAGCGTTTCCTGTGAATGGAAAACTTCTACTGCGCTCAACAACCCGCCTGCCAAGCGTGGTGAGTATGGCATATACCCCCAATTTTGGGGAGGCCCATGTCCAGCAGTGGACTGTTGTGGCTGATGATGATGATGGTGATGATACAAGGTGCATCGTTTGCCCAATAGAAATAGTCGACAGGAAGGGTCTTTTGCTACCTTATCTTTTAGCCTCTAAAATACATTCCGATGTGCATTATTAACGGCCCCGTGCTGTAATAGTAGCTGTGAACCCTGGTTCTTTGAAATCTCGAAGGATATCGCGGTAACGATAAAGGCGACCCAATAGACCCAGGTATTAGATATTTAAGCGAATTGATATACCCGTTGTCAGAGGTTTAAACAACTTCATGAACCGTGGTGTTAGGGTTTTAAAGAGTGAGATGAGATACCAATTTCTACTTACTTAGTGTACATGTATTATTTAAGCAAAGAAGATACGATTTATGCAAAAAATAGGTAACATCAATTGAATCAACATTCAGTTGCCTCTCTGTCACTCAACAGAGTAACTTTCGTTAAGGAAAAAGTTCAATTTCTTAAAACATCTGCTAGACAAAGGAGTGCACAAAGGTAACCATATCACGAAATGCAATTTTTCGCTGTCTACCCTATGATACCTAGTACCTACTAACTACCAAACCTTTTTTCTTGCCATCTCTCAAACTATAACCAAATATCAAAATCAAAAATGGTTGTATTGTTTCAATTTGTGCCCAAAATTAGTTGTGACTCAGAGTTTCCAAAGCCTGTCTCAAGTTTATGTAAGTTTAAGCTTAAGTTAGTTGACCGTATTTTTGATAATTTATGACCACTAAACTAAAGCTGAGTTATTGTTTAGAATTCAAAATGCCGCGAATTCGTGAGTTTGGGCTTGAAAGACCAGTTTTTTTAGTTCTGTTCGCAAGCCATCTTTCGTGCTGGACAAACATAGAATGTGCCAGCTGCTGTTCTTCCCGGGCATGCTGTAGAATCTATTATATATTCTGTGGTAGAAGTGAGTAAAGGCACATACGAAGGGATTCTCCAAGGTCTGACAAAGAATCTAAAATTGACTAGGTATTCTTGGTAGCAATTCGTGGTTCCAAAAAAACGCGACTTAACTAATATAAGTCCATACCTGTCACTTTCTATCATGAGAGAACAGAACGGGATGACAATAATTTTAGTTGAGATTTAGTTATGTCGGGATGGTAACGAATCGGGCCCATTGACCTTTTAAGCTCGGCGTTTTATGCTCTGCCTACCCCGAAAGGAATACAGGCGTGACTTTATGTATGTATGTAAGTTATGTTAGTCAACAACCTCCAGTGGTGGTTGTGTGTTTGATTCTCACTTCATCAATTTGTCCTCTTGAGATTGTTTTTATACAGGGTGTTAATTTAATTGCGTGTATAGCTCAGAGGGTGTTTTAGTAGCGATTGGTAGCGACAAAATATCACATTAAAAAAACTATGTAATAAAAATTTGCGCGAAAAGAAAATACTTCCCCGTAAAAATAAAGAATACAAGATCGAAATGAATGAAAAAGTAAATAAAATACATTTTGTAGGATTTTTTCAAACATTTTATGTGATCCTTTATAGTTACAAAACGCAATGAAATTAACACCCTGTTTAGTTGATCAGGACAAAGCAGGTCGAATAAATCACCTTCTGTCTGACAATCACAATGATTCCGAGCATCGGAGAGCACGCGTTAATCATCTATGTCGGTCGCTGTCTTTACACAAACCATGCAAAGGTGGTTTTAAAACTCTGACACTAGGGTTTGTCGGGTCTTTCGGTCAACCCACACGACTAAGGCGATAAAGAAAAATGTTTATGTTTTCAATTAACAATAATATTATTGATGGTTGCATCGAGTTAAAATCAATAGCTTTTGTCCATTCAAAAATTATACATACATACATAAAATCACGCCTTTATTCCCAATGGGGTAGGCAGAGCGAAAACGACCTAAATAAGGCCGTTCCGCCACGTTTGACAAGTTTTGAGGGTTATTATTACAGATGATTATGTATTGTATTGCTTTAGAACCAGAATCAGAATCAGAAATTTATTTGTAGTTATGGGTACAAAAAAAATAACAATACAAAAATAATAATAGTGACGGGTTGTCAGCCCATCGCCTAAATTGCAATAACTGAAACCCTTGTATCCCTTAGCTGGTTTTTACAGTATGCCCGGGAGGAGATGCAGCATAAATCATATCATACTTATACCGGGTGTAAGGGACAGCGTCCCGCAAACTGATAGGGGTTGCTCAGTCAACGATACTGAACACATATCACCAGGTTTTTTTTCAGGAAATGAAAAAAAAAATTTGCTTTTCCATACAAAGTGTCTGATCAATGTGGTCATTTTGTATGAAAAAGCAAATTTTTATTTTCATTTCCTGAAAAAAATTCCTGGTGGTAGTTGTTCAGTTTCGTTGACTGAGCAACCCCTATAAGTTTGCGGGACGCTGTCCCTTACACCCCGTATAGGGCCGCTGCCTCCTGTGCAGGAGGTCGTGGTTCGAATCCCACCACGTACCAATGTGTTTTTCGGATTTCGAATTTCATATGTACGTTTATTCGGCGCTTTTTCCGTGCTTCGGAAGACACGTTAAGCCTTGGTCCCGGTTAATATCGTTTAATACCGTAGATATTAGTCGTTATACCATGTCAGAGGCCAGTGCTAGGCATTGGCGGCTTGAAAACTCTGACATAATCTAGGATTGGGTCTGGTTTCCCTTCTGGGTTGCGGAGGTCAGATGGCAGTCGCTCTGTGTCAGCACCCTCGTTCAATCCCCTAGATTAGGTAGCCGACCCCGTGAGATACGGGATAAGTCTCTATGGAGATGGATTATTTATATTTCATATTTATTTAGATTCAAATACCTCAGTTGATTTATTATGATTATGATTAGTTATAAATAAAATTGAAAACTAGTTAATTAATTAGTTATAAATAACTACAATCATGGATTAAAGTCAATGATGCGGGGCATACAGACAGACGGACAAACAGACAGACAGACCAGTTGACGAAAATATAAGGATTCCTAGCTGACCACGGAACCCTAAAAAGAATTTCTTGGAATTTTGTTCGGAAAAACATGGCTATTCTCAATAATAAAAACAAACAAACATGACTGTTATAACGTTTCCCCGAATTGTTTTTATGGCAATCAAAACAAAATGGTATAAAATTTTGATCCACTTTATAAACAATAAAAATCCTGTGGCCGTCGTCGTCTTTTACTACTGTCCTTCAAGATGGCCCCGATTGAAATCAACATCCAAGAAAACTTCGGTTGGTCCATAGATTAAATATACAGGACGTGAAAAATTACTGTGAACCTAATCAAGAAACTGAATAACATTACCCAAGCCTAAGGAACATACATACATATAATCACGCCTTTATCCCTAATGGGATAGGCAGAGCGTAAACAACCTAAACATAGGTCGTTCCGCCACGTCTGACAAATTTTAAGGGGTTATTCCAGATGGATCGGTATATTGCTATAGTGACAGGTTGTCAGTCCATCGCCTAAATTACAATACTGAAACTCTCGAATCCCTTAACTGACTTTTACAGCATGCCCGGGAGGATATGCAGCTGGCACATTCTATGTTTTTCTCTCACTCCCAGTCCAGCATGGAAGGAACATACTAGGTCAAAATATGAGAATTTCGGCCTCGCAAACAGTGTCAGGTCCTGAGTATTTTTTTATACCTACATATTTCAAATTATGTTCCTTGGGGAAAGTTGTCTGATTTTTTACACCCAGTATTGGATTTTTCAAAGGCATAGAATTAAAGCGGCAGTTCAATATTTGAGTTATGGTAGGTAAAAAAATAAAATAATTTATTAAACTACTTGAGATATTTTTGCACTGACATTGAACGATGTAATAACAGACCGACTAAAAAATAACCCTGAATTTGAATTTAAATCAAACAGGATAGGCGTGTTCGCAGACTTATATTATATCATATAATCTGAAACCTCACTCAAAATACTGATTTATTTAGCGCGATGCGGATTTTTAAAACATTGTCAACCAAAAAAACCATCAGGAAAGAAGATTGGCGATTACTCCACAGTTCCACAGAAAAGAGTTCTGCTCCTTTTGAGAAAGAAGAAGAAATATCTTAATTAAAATTCAACTTAACCCTGGACTGGACCAACTGTAGTTATGCACTGGCGTCGAGCAAGAATGAAATGTGTTCAACAGGGTGATTTATGTTGCGGGCCCCAAGCTCAATTTTGCTTTGTACTAATTATAAACTATGATACAACTTTAGATTAGCTATAGCTGCCTCCTGAACGTAGGACGTCTTGGTTCGAATCCCACCACGCACCAATGTGTTTTTCGGTTTCCGAATTTCATAATGTAGTAGGTACATTTATTCGGCGGTGCTTTTACAGTGAAGGAAAACACAATTACGCCATTTTGTGAAACCTGTACACACCTACAGAGAAATTCAAAGGTTCTGTGTGAAGTCGACCAATCCTTAATGGACCCACGTGGTCAACTAAAGCCCGAACCGACCGCTCTAAATTCAGGTTAGCTTTACTAATTCAGGTTAGCTTTAGGACCTATGAACTGTTTTCTGAAAAAAATGTTGATCTAAAAATTATTCATTATTTTCAGGAAATATTATTTAGATACTCTTAGGTACCTAAATATAATTCTTAAATATAGTAGTTCAATGAATGAATAATTTTATTCCTAGTATATTAAAGATGAAGCACTATTACTAACTCGTTAATGTAATAAAATATTAAATAACATATAGATTTTCCTTCATGATCTCATTAATTTATAAATAAATAACAAGCTGGACTACTAAGAACATAGAAATGACGAGCTGCTTCTCTTTCTGGGCTGACAACATACATATAATCACGCCCTTATCCCTAATGGGGTAGGCAGAGCGTAAACGACTCTTACAAAGGTCGTCCTCGAATCCCATAGCTAATAAAATAATAATAATAATAATAAAATTGTTTATTTTCTCACAAATCTTATACTAAATTAGTATCTAAAATACAAATATATAAAATTTACTATTGAGTCTACAAATTATAGAATTTTTCCGAAGTGTGAGACTGGTGCCTAAACTAGATATAGAAATACCTGTACTATAGGTCACCAGGCCCTATTCGTGCAATAACTATAATTGACCCAGATAATCTAATAAGTACAACATAATGAAATTATACTAAATAGCTGATTTTTACCTACAGCACGCCCGGGAGGACATGCAGCTGGCCCATTCTATGTTTTTCTATCGCTCCCAGTCCAGCATGTGGGCTGACAACCCGTCACTAAATAACAAAAACAATACACTCGGATCTTGTCTGACTAAAATCACTCGTTTTCAAGTAAGCCGTTGATGTTCTGCCTCCGCCTTAAGGGACCTATAGGCAGGCGTGACTATGGTTATCTCATTCATCCAGTATTTTTTTTAGTGGTTTGAGCTTTGAGCTCCCGAATCACGGATCGTGGGTTTGTTTCCCACGAGGGAAACACAAAAGATGATACAACAGTCATATTCAGATGCTAGAGCTGACTCTGACAAGAAAAATGACGTTGTCAGATATATTTTAATGAACATCTCACACTTGACCGTGTTAAATAAAGAAATGATTAAAATTCCACTTCGAGTGTATTTGCGTCCAAATATAACTCCTTCTCAGTTGTTCCACAACCACAAAGGTAAAAATATCGAATCAGAGTATGCATCTGGCCGTTGTAGACGGGCAAGGCCGCATTGTTGGATTTCAAAAAAATCCAAAAACATAGCTGCATCGTTATTGCTTATAAGCTTACACTTACACCATGTACTAACACCCTAAGGCTCGTAATTATAAAGCGATCTCAAGATTGAGAGCAATATTAAGTATGGATTTGACAGGCCATTATGTACTGAAATGACATTTCTGATACGAACTCAAACTCGCTGTCAGTCTCAAGTGCTGATTATAAATACCGGCCTAAATAATTAAACAACTTTCCCCAAGAAATACAGGTTGAAATATGAAAAAAAAACTCAACCTCCCATACAAGCGGCTAGATTTATTTTGTGTGGGAGGGTCAATTTCTTTTTCATGTTCGACCTGGGACTATCTTCCCTGGGTAAATTTGTTCAGGTTCATTGGTAGGTTTAATACCCAGCAAATTTTTTACTCCCTTTATACAGGAGCCGTATTTTTGAATCACTCGAATAGAGTGACAATAGAGTGACATTTGCATGCTATTTTCGTATACTACTATTTGGCATGCGAATGGTCTAAATCTAAAGACTAAACAAGCCCTTTAAAATTTATTTGGTAAATGAAAAAGAAAAATCTCGCTATACACGGTGTAACAGAATATACAATTTGAATCTGCCCATGAAACTGAACAACATTTCCCAAGGAAAACAGATAGGAAAACGAAAAAAAAAACCTATTGTACGAAATGCATCAGCTGATAGCACATTTAGCAAGGGAATCCGTTTTTATTCTTTCGTATTTCGATTTTGTTCCTTGAAAAAGTTGAGACTGAGCAACCCCTATCAGTTTTTTTTTTACTTGGAATGGGTTAGCTCTTGGCTCTAGACACAAAGGCCAGCGATGACCGTGACAGAGTCGACGATGGAGCGAGCTAACCCAGAAGACCGCTGTTAAGGCACTGGTGGTCTCACGCACCGACGGAACACAGCAAGCTGTTTGGCGCTGGACTCCGGTTAGAGGGTGGTCGCGAGCCCGGCGGCCCCTTGCGGAGCCTACCACCGCTTTGTTGGAATCATTCAGCCGGACTTATTCACAGGCCTGTGTTGCCGTTGCCCGGGCTGGACCACTAGAAGGTAGATCCCATCCCACCCCGTTTTTTTCAGTTTGCGGGAAGCTTCACCCTGTATTTTACCGTTTGTGTAACACGTTGTTTAGCCGCTCGTCTGTCTAGTCCGGTTTGCTTCGCTCTACATCCGCCCTTGTATCAAATACTTGGGTATTTCAGGAGAACACGTGGGAGGGGTCGATTAGTATCAAATTCAAATAACAAACGTGATTGAATCGATCGATTATTGTTTATCGATTTATTTTTAATGCCTACAACACACCAGCGGAAGATTCGGCGCTACGTCGCGTATAGCACCGAACATTCGGTCGAGCCTATCCTTCCGCGAATACGCATTAGGGCAGCAACACACCTGGCGTAAAGTTCGGCGCTGAAGGTTCCGTGCAACACGCTGACAATGCACCATAAATACCAGCATTACTGACACGGTTATCGCTAGCTAGCGCGTCGAACGATTTCGGAGTGTAGTGTCTTCAGACCTTAATGCTCTTTGGTTTAGTTTGTACCCTTGACATAATGAAATGACCTATGACCACTGCTCAAGAAGACCAAGAAGCAAATCGTCCTCAATTAATATATTAGGCATGTTGACTGGGTGGCTAAAAATATTTTATACTTAAAACTGATGGCTAAAATATTGTGGATCTCATTCACCATTTAAAAAAATATGCACTTTTAGATTTAATAATCGAGATAAAAATATAGAAGTTATTGATTTGAGTAGTCAATATTTACAAGTAAGTGACGTCATAACTCACAATTTTCATACAAAAAAGCGTTTTGACATTTCATAAAAAGTTGCTAATTTGACTAGTAGGAAAATAGCCTAAAACGAAGTAAACTCAAACTGAAAAATCGGTGTTTGCCTCTAGCCGTGTCCAGGATACCAAACCAAATATCACCTGCCAAATTTCATTAAAATCTGTTCAGCATTTTTGTACGTCTAAAAGGCATGACTAAGTATCAGACGTGAGCGTGAAGATTTTATATTTAGGTAATTTCCCACTTGCATTGCGGTGCTTTACTCAAAATCCTATCATAACACTTTATGTTGATTTTATTATCAAAGAATATGAAGTTGAAATAGGGACCTAATGCTCTGATTATTTAATAATTATACAGAATGTTAATTATACTTATACCGGGTGTCAGAGACAACGTACAGAATGCTGATAGGGGTTGATAGTCAACGAAACTGAACAATTTTCACCAGGAAATTCTTTCAGGAAATGAAAAAAAGAATGGTGTTCGAGGTGGTCACCTTTGTATGGGAAAGTACATACATAAAAATAAAATCACGCCTGTATCCCTAATGGGGTAGGCAGAGCAAAAACGACCTAAACATAGGTTGTTCCGCCACGTCTGACAAGTTTCGAAGGCTAATACAGATGATGATTATGTATATTGCTATAGTGACGGGTTGTCAGCCCATCGCCTAAATTGCAATACACTGAAACCCTCGATTCCCTTAGCTGATTTTTACAGCATGCCCGGGAGGAGATGCAGCTGGCATAATCTACGTTTTTCTATCACTCCCAGTCCAGCATGGAAGCATGTATGGGAAAGTGTTAATTTTTTTTATTTCCTAGAATAATTTCCTGGTGAAAGTTGTTCCGTTGACTGAGCAACCCCTATCAGTATTTGGTACGCTGTACCTTAAAGCCCGTATGTTTGCTTAGAGTCTGTGCGAAAAGGAACAGGCATGGAATTTGAGGGCGCGCATTTGTATTTAATTAAGGCCCGTATTTATAATCAGCTCTCAAGAGTGACAGCGAGTTTGAGTTCGTATCAGAAATGTCATTTCAGTACAAAACGACCTGTCAAATCCATAATATTGCTCTCAATCTTGAGATCGCTTTATAAATACGAGCCTAACTGTCGCTTGGTCGTGTGATGATTATGCCCAGGTCTTTAACAGTAACCTTCTAAATTAAATTTTGGAGGTTTTAGGTCAAAGACCTAGGCATAAACCCCACGCAATCAGCCGTGTGTTAATTAATACAAATGTGCGCCCTCGGATTCTCTTTTCGCACAGACTCTACTAAATATCTGATTTATAATTATAATACATTACGTGGTTTAAAGAAATGCAGTAGGTAGGTACTTTTCTTTAACACCTTGTAGGTAAATCTATCATTTATAGATTGTCGCTTTAGATAATATCTGATATGATAATGAAGACACTTTCTATTATCATTTCCTGAATGATAAAATTGAAATACTATTGATTGGTACAACCGGAAAAGTACCGGATTGACTGCCTACGTAAAATGAAGAATTACTTCAAATTTTCGCAAAACGTAAAATATTCACTAATATGTTTATATTTTAGACGCAATAAATTTATTTCTTGGGAGGGCGCTGGGGAGCTCATCGAACCACCTTAATGTAGTTCGGCTAAGTTAGAAGGCGAGTCAAATCAAATAGCCACTGAGGTGCATTACCAGACTCCAAAGTGTCAATTCTAGGCTCCAAATTGTCATGTCATAACGAGCGCTTCTAGCACCTCCTTATCTGGCGAGCCGAGCACTCTACAACGTGTAACAGAAAGGGTATATGCATCGAGAAATGTGTGAATCTACCCATGAAACTGAACAACTTTCCCTAAGGAACATAGGTCGAAATACGAAAAAAAAATTGACTTCCCATACTAAATACGCTATCAGCTGATGCATTTTGTATGGAAGACCAAATATTTTTTTTTCGTTATTCGACCTATGTCCCTTAGGGAAAGTTGTTTAGTTTCATGGGTAGATTCAAACATTTCTCGATGCATATACCCTTTCTGTTACACGTTGTATAGTGGCGACGTGACAAGGGAACAATTCCCCGCTCAATCTATAAGTACTTCTATAATATCGGAATTAAACAATCGTGTAATGACATCAAATGTTGAAATTCCATGAACGTTGCTAATTTAGTCGGGTGAATTAGAACACTCGGTGGCTCAGTTGAATAGAGCGTCTGCACGGTACTTGGCATAATTATTTTAAGTTCCTTATATGAAGTTTCGTTACTTTACGCCCAGCGGCGGGCGGCCAAAAGTTTCAATATAGAGGTCAGAAGGGGCGGCAAAAATTTAATAGCCTACTGGCGGCAAATGTGTAAATCCGCCACTGATTCGGGGCTTCGGGAAAGAAAAAGGTGCTGCTGCAAAAGTCAGTAAAGGGTGACGTTTTTTTTTTTTTCTTTTTTTTTTTTCTTTTTTTTTATTCATACAGGTTCGAGGGGTTCAGCAGGTGTATAGCAAATTTTCAAAAATTAACAAGACTGCACTTGGTTCGAACATAATAACCTTGATCGATTCTCGACTAAAATTATTGCCATCCCTCTCTGTTCTCTCATAATAAAAAATGGCAGATAAAATAACAACGAATTGCTACCAATGAACCGCAACAGGCAAAACGAGCAACGCATTTTAAAACAGGTTTTTTTTCTTTTTAGTTAGTATCGCTGGACAAGTTTCTACTCAGCGAGTTCTTTGAATTGAGTTGCAAGATTCCACCCAAATAAACATCGCAAGTTGAATATAAAACCATTTAATATTTGATAATAATACTTGCGGTTTAGTTTAGATAGGTAGGTAAGTAAAGCTTTGCAGTTAATGCTGCCGATTCGGTTATAGAACCAACTTAACTTATTTAAGTTTAGTCCTGTCACTTTCCATCTCGAGCGAACAGAAAAGGATGGTAATACAGACGGACTCACAGAAGAGTAACTCTAATCAGTGGACGGAATATATCGTAATCGGATATAGATCGAATGCACGAAACGAAACGCACTTTAGTCGGGACCCTTTCACATCACAACTTAATTTGACTTATTTTGAGCGTTATAGGTACGTCAGTTTGACACAATTATAATCAGCTGTTGTGTTGCTGTCTCTGTTTTATTCAAAAATAGAAAGTGACAGGACTAAACTTAAATTAGTTAAGTTGAAGCTATTTACGAATCAAGGCCACTGTTGCTATCATAATGGGGAGAAAAACTGGGAACTAAATGGCGCCACCAGCGAGTGTTCCTTTTTCCTGTGATTGGTCAGTAATCTGTCAATGTCAATGTCAATATCAGTTTTGCGTCTTCTCATTGGTCTCTTTTGGAACACTCGCTGGTGGCGCCATCTGCAATTAGCTTTGCGTTTTTATCCTCATTGAAACGCGTGGGGTGGGGCCGCGGGCGTTTACCGACGACGCCGGCAAAATTTGTCGTTTACTGCTTAGTTACGTCATAAACTTATAGTATGGTGCACGTGTACTGTGTTTAGTGTTTTTTAGAGTGAGATAACATACCATTCGTACTCGCTATTCTGATTGGAATGTGAACTAACATGATGAGAGAAGTCAGTACCGTAAATATACTGCTACATACGTACGATGAAAAATTGTTGATCATCCTGCCGGGAATCGAACCTGTGATTCAGGATTGTACTTGTTAGTAAGTAGGCAACAGTATAGAATCAGTTATTAATAATAATCAGCCCATTGTTGAAGAACCACAATCGAATGATAAGATAAAAATTATTATAAAAAGAATCGGTTTCTTGTTCGATGACTAATTCATATCCGTGCCTAGTGCAACGTGTAAACAGAAAAGTAAATAGTCAAGGTGTGCCAAATAAAGTGATAAGCAAAATACAAAATAAAGAAATTGATGCAGTTCAATCTCAGTGAACATTGTGTGCGTGAGTGAATGTAAAAATAAGAGATAATTTAATACATCTGGTATTATATATAAATTGCAACTAGTGTAAAAAAGATTTTAAAGAAGATATAATAATGGATGGGTATCCAATATTTAGTAGTTTTAGAAGTAGCCTTCGTAGTAGCTACCAAAGGATAGAAGAATCAGATGACAATGACACAGCAACAGAGAAAATTGTCATATCGTCTACAAGTGCAAGCATATCTACAGATGGAGTACCTAACTCAGGACCTACCTACGATATATCGGCAGAATCAGATGAAGAAGACACAGCAACAGAGAAAATTATTATATCGTCTACAAGTGGAAGCATATCTACAGATGGAGTACCTAACTCAAGACCTACCTACGATATATCGGAAGAATCATATTTCTATGCTGAAAACAGATACAAAAACAAAGAAACAGACACAGAAGCACAGACAGAAGTAGAAAAAGAAGTACCATCATTTAATAAAAATGCGTTACCTACCCACGCTGACACGTATCAGTTGGAGAGGTTTGAACGAAATGCAATGATTATTTTTAATCACGTGAAAATTGAGGGTTATGAGGATAGGAAAGGCACGTTGAAAGATGAAAAGAGACTGCGTAAAACATTTTCAAAGTTTGGTTTCGAAGTTCACAAAACGAAAAGGAATTTAAAGAAAGTTGAAATTTTTAGTGCTTTAAAGGAGTGTAAGTAGAAAGAAAGAAAGAAAATCATTTATTCGGTACCAGTTACAGTTGAACAACTTAAAATTTAATTATCCCAAAAAGATACTTTACAAATTGTTACCTACTTAAAAAGGTTTTTTATAAATACGATTAAAGTGGTTTATTACTTTGCTGCCTATATTTTTAATTATCGCTATGAGAGTGCTAATAGTAATACTGATAATACAGTCGTTTTGCCGCTGATAGCTGGATTTTATACCAAAAAATGTTTGTGCTTATAGCTGTCCACCCCCGATAATTCATTTCATGAATCACGCAATGCAAGGATCCTCCTAATCTTGTTGTGAGCGACGCGCTAAAACCTCATTATCTTTTCGGCCAAGTACTATGTTCCAAATTCGCAGTGACAGTGATTTTTATATTTTTCATGTTTTTATTTGAATTAATTATTTTATTCAGTTGTCGAAAAATCTTGAGAGTAAACGGATGTAAAATCTTTGGAGTTCTCAATTTTAGTATAGAAACGAACCAGCTCGCGGAGATCCGCAACACTTGTCTCAAACTTATCTACTGAAAATATGACATGACTTCCTGTACCCTATTATAGATCATCATCATCATCATCATAATTTAAGAGCTTTGCTCTTGTCGGTGGAGTAATCGCCAGTTTTCCCTGGATTCAGCCTTCTCTTTAACTTCTCTATACGACGTGACTTCAATCTTTTCTTTGATTTGGTCTACGTATATAGGCTCTTCTAGGTCGACCTCTTCCTCTTTTCCCTTCAATCTTTCCTTCTAATATAGTTTTTAGTAGTAAGTCGTGTCTTAATAAGCGTCCCAGCATCTTTCCTCTTCTGTTCTCAATTATCTGTAGTATATTCCTCTTTTCTTTGACTAGATTTAATACTTCTTCGTTAGTTTTTTTCTCTGTCCAGCTTATTATAGATAACTGTATTTTTTTTTAGTCAGCGCGAAAGACTTCACTGATTATGGGTGTGTGGTCATAGTGGTCCTCACGCATGGCGTCAGTAACGGCCTTCTCGAAGCCTCTGATGAAGGCTACGTCTACTCCGACCAGGAAATCCTTAGCTACTTCAAAACTCGAACGAAAGGCACACTGTACACCAAGCCGATCATTTTGATAATTCAAGTTAGTAAAAAAAACGCATATATTTAAGATTTTAGTAGAATGACCAACACTATCTTCTAATCTACAGCACGGCTTTAAATGACCGTGGCCGGTGCTGCATTTCATGAAGAATTGTCAAAAATGGCCAATGGCGCCTTCAATTCAATTCTTAATTAATGGCTTTTGTGTAGTCACAATTCTGCCAATGTCACGTAAATTATTGATAAATTATATAAGGGAGAGTCTAATATTGAGACACGTGGAGTCAAAGATAGGTACCCTTCTCCTTCAAGAGAAAGGTACAGACTCCAACGCCTTTTTGTACGGTACCGTGTGCATAAATGCATAAAAAATATACCTACTCTACTCATTTATTTATTTGATTGTGATGTTTCATTCCAGGCGTGTCGCGGAAAGGGCTCTACAAAAGGCGTAGAAATCCGAAATATAGCGCTTCGGAGCACCACTACACCAAAAGACGCCAAAGAAGACTTCGTGACTTACTTCCTTCCAGTAGAGTCCGATATTCTCGTCTTCCACAGCGCGTACCCAGGAAAACCTGCATACAGGTTAGACTTAGAAGAATATGGTTTTTAGAATTGAGCCTTCGAGGTTGATAGCATCTTCTGATGAGTATAAAATTATTTTCAGACCTGATGACGGATCATGGTTCATAAAGACCCTCTGCAAACAGATCAATCAGCTCTACCGTACTCACGACCTAGAATCTATCTTTACCCAGGTAAAGAGAGAGGTGGCTATTGACAAGTGCGATACGGTACTGAATCCCTACACTGGAGAACACGACGTTCACAAACAGATGCCCATTGTGACATCGACTCTGATCAGAAAACTGTATCTCAGAGGGTATAACGATAGACCCCCCATAATGCCTGCATCTGTACCACAAGACTCTGCCAACCAAACATTCACAGATTCAGAACTGCAAAGCGAAAGGCCACCTTATTGTGACTGTTATAAAGACCACTTTGATTATATGAAAATATGTCTCAGGTAAGAATTGAATCACCTATAAGTATACCGGGTTTGAGGAACGTAGTCTGGGCGCCCGCCGCGCTCATAAGTAATCTGTGACGGTGTCCCGCAAAATAAAAAGAGGGGTTCAGTCAACGAAACCAAACACAATGAAGGAAATAAAAACAAAATTTTGACTTTCCTTGCCCATACAAAATTGGTTATTTTCTCCAATTTCGTAGTTTTTCGTAGTTATTCGTCTGCACTGAAGTTTCAATCCCTTTCAGTTTACAGAACACTAAATCTTCTACGTACCGAAAATGATGGATTATTCTAACCACCACCAGCTTGTGCGGCTCCTGCCTGATTCCTTATTCTGGCGTTCTGACCTGTTGCCTTATCATGATGATGACGTAGGCACATGAGTGAGGCAGATAAAATTGGGAGTCCCCCTCACGGCCTATCTTACAGACATACAAAATTTATTTCTATCAGTATTCAATGTCTTAAAATTATCAGACTGAGTCAAAATTGTACAGTTCTTAGTAGGTATTATTACCTACCTATGGGAAGTCAATTTTTTTTTTTTTTCGTTTTTCGACCTATGTTCCTTAGGGAAAGTTGTTCAGTTTCATGGGTAGATTTACACCTTTTTTGATGCATATACCCTTTCTGTTACACGTTGTATAAAAGATTTGAGCCCAATGCAAATTTTCAAACAATTGTTGTCGATTTTACAGAAATGTCGTCAAGAAATACCCGAGAGATGAAATAGCGAAAAGTCTACTGAGTCTTGCCGAAAATGAGAGTGGAATCAACGAAGCCGACGTGAAAAACAAGCTGAACCTCATCAACAACCACATCAGAACTCATTACAAAGGTCAAGAATTTCACAAATTCATATACTACTCTGAAACTGGTAGTCAAATAAGCAATGCCCAAATAGGGACTGAGGCCAATGATTCGGTATTCCATAAAAAGTGGATCGATTGTTGTAGCACAGAATCATTTACAGAATGTAGTCTGAAGAATTTTGTGTTTGTGTCCATGGCGGGTGTGATTGCTTATATATTTTATGGATGGTTTCGTTCAAATTAGCGCACTATATGGGCAGCTGGGTAAATGGAAGTGAAATAGAAAAAGTTGCATAAATAACTATCTGCTACCCATATTGAATATTTGACACGGCTTACTTGTTTGTTGTGAGACAAGGCTTGTGCCTCGACGTTTCGACCATATACGATGGTCTTCCTCAGGAGCTCGGAGTTGACACACCACCGCACGTCAGGTGTGGTGGCGCTGGTGTCGACACAAGCTCAGGTTCTTGTGTTGAGGTCCCTTGTGTAGTAATTTAGAAGTACTTATGTAATAATTTTATATTATCCCTACCTCAAATACTCTTGTAAATTATAATTAATAATATGACACGTCTCTAATCTGTTTTGAGGACTAGGCTGCATGAGTAGTAACACATGCCATTAAGTTTTTAAAAAAGAATAATGTCAGTTGTCTGTAGAGGTTGGTTTTTCATGTTTTCACGGAACGGATTGTTATTTTATGGATGACGTCTTTTATAAGTAATACACTGTGAATTTGTGCTGTTGTTACGTGTGTAAGAGAAGAATAGACCAAACTTTTGTGATCAAACAGTTCTTTTCTTAAATATCCAAGACTTCCCCGAAACTAAAGAACGCCCGGGACCGACAAAAAGGCATCTTACTGGGATAGTTTCACATCTCAGAAGCGGTATAGCGACAATATTTTATCAATATTGTTGTAACCCCTCGCCCAAAAGTAGTGTGAGTATGTATTTTTCAACTTTATACAGTAAAATTTTCAAGACATAGATTCCAAGGTTGTTTTGTTTCATGCTATCATTGCAGTATTTTGAAAGTGCAATGTTATACAAGTTAGTACCTAGTACTATTTTGGGCATTCTAGACAGTAATGCAATGATAGTTGAGATAAGTTTTTGTTTGCAGTAAGTTGTAAAAAATTGTGGTCTTATTCTATAGTTTCATGATGTTTTGGATTGAAATGTCATTACAAGATTCGCGGCAAAGCGCGGCATAAACTTTTCTTTTTTTTAATTGGATCAAATATCATATCCCACAAGTGTGAGGCTAAAGTTCTCACTAATGCTGCCATACGTAAAGAATGTTTTTTTTTTTTTTTTTATATACAAGTCCCATAAGCATAAGGCTAAGAGTCATAATCATAACAGTATACTTCCACGCGTTATGTCCGGTACAAAAAAAAAAAAAAAAAAAAAAGGAAATTAAATTTATTTTGCCATGTTGCCTAAAGTTTTATTTTTATTTTTGAGGACTAATCACAATGGATTGGGATCGGAGAAGCCCTGGTACACCCGAAGGCACGCCGCCAAGGAGAGAGTCTAGTCGGCGCGACCGAAGTGTACGTCGCACAAGGTCCAGGTGTACAGAAAAGTCATGTCATCACGTCGCAGTTTCTGATGAGGAGAAGCTCCGCACCCGTAGCCAGACACGAGGCCGGAGTGTCACCCGCTCACCGTATGTAAACCGTGCAAGGTATCGCCGGTCACGCTCTAGGCGTTCGAAAGGGAGGCGTTCTCGTTCCACATCAAGACAGCCAATGGAATCAAGTGATAATTCAAGGTACCGCAGATCTCAAGGCAAAGGAAAATTTACTTCGGGGAGGTCGAGGTCGCGGCTTACTGACCGACCTAGAAGTTATCGGTCTCCATCAAGGGATTCGAAGCGATCTTCGACACCTATTCCTGGACATCGGGAGGCGTTTAAACAATCCAGATATCGTAATAAACGCCATAAAGTACATAATTCTAAGTCAAGGTCAAGCTCTGGGTCAACGTCTCATTCACCTGTACCACGTCGTTCAGAACGAAAACAAAGAAATAATGATAATGATAATCAAAACTTGTTTCTTGAAAAATTCATAGATGCAATGAATAATTTTAAGCCAAAAAGTGACAATGTAAATTTCCCAGTTTTGAACGTTGTTCCAGAATTTGACCCCTTAAATAAAGAACAGACTGTAGACACTTGGATTCATAAAGTAGATGAATGCGCATATATATATAATTGGAGTGACAAACAAACGGTGCACTACGCGTTGCCTAAACTGAGTGGCCTGGCAAAGACCTGGTACCAGGGGTTGCCATCACTGCTCTATTCGTGGACTGAATGGAAGGTTAAACTGCGTGAATCTTTTCCATCACGAGAAAATTACGCAGAGTTGCTGATAGAAATGTTAAATAAAAGGGTACGACATGGGGAATCCCTAGATTTATACTTCTATTCTAAAATGAACCTTTTAAACCGGTGTGAAATTTCAGGCAAACGCGCAGTGGACTGTTTGTTAGCAGGTATTGATGATCGACATGTTAGAGTTGGAGGACAGAGTGCTGAATTTACAGAACCTGAACAAGTACTAAAATTTTTAAAATCTACTAAAATAGGCCAGGATAGAAATCAAATTGATAAGACAACTAGAGAGAAAGACAAGGAAAGACGTTATACTCAAAATAATAGTAATTCAACTTTTAATTCCAAAAATGGTACTTCTCAACCAAATTCTGCAATAGTTTGTTTCAACTGTAATGAAAGCGGACATCCATTTTTTCGATGCCCTAAACCAAAAGTACAGTGTACAAGTTGTAACTTACGTGGACACTTGGCATCTGATTGCCCTAAAACTAAACAGAGAGGTGATGATATTAAAAATAAGGCGGTATTGCAAATTGCGGGAGAAAAGTGTACAAGTTTAAAATATAAAATGCCAATAAAGTTAAATAACAAATTTGTTAACTGTCAAGTGGATCTAGGCAGCGAAGGAACACTGATTCAGGAAAGTGAGGCAAGACGTTTACAGTTGAAATGGGAAAAAGTTCATGAACCTTTGTTGACAGGATTAGGAAATGTGCCATATCCACCTCTTGGTGTAGTTTATGCAACAATTTCGGTACAGGGTGTAGTTGAGCATAACGTTGAAGTTCTAGTTGTAGATGACAATCTTATTAATTGCTCATTGTTACTTGGTCACACATACACAGAGCGACCTACCGTTAATATCACTAAAACACCTTCTGATGTAATATTTAAAAAACATCCCAGTCTTGAAGATGAAACTAAATGCCCTCTTTACTGTGCTAATGACGTCGTGATCAAGTGTGGTGAACTGAAAGTAGTACCTATAATAACTAATGGCAAATACTTTGGAAAAGTATATGTTAATGGAACTATTAGAGGGTGTCATAATAAAGAGCATTACCTTTTGCCCGGAGAGTACGATTTAATTCAGGGTCTAGGCAGCGTTTTTATCCAAAACATTGGCCCAAACGAAATAACAATTAGAAAAGGAGATTTAATTACGCGCAGTTATGTGACTAATAACTCGATTACAATAAATACAGTTGGAATGAATAATCAAGCAGGAGCAAACGACGACGAACTTAAATGCGGTGAAGAACTTACAATGGAACAAAAACACAAATTGAAAGAATTGCTGGATAAATACAAATGTTGTTTTTCGTCAAATCTAACTGATCTAGGGTTCACGACCGAAACAGAAATGGTAATCCATCTACAAGATTCTGAGCCAGTGGTATACCGTCCCTACAGACTGTCGTTCTCTGAACGACAACGAGTACCGTAATTTGGGGTGAATAGGGATCCAGGGGTGATTAGGGACAAACCCGTGGAAGGTTTTTGAGGTGCCTAGCCGAGGGTCTATTCGTTTTATTATCGAGATTTTTTTGTTTTTTAATATAGTAGAATTATTAAAGATTATAATGGCAACACTCAATTCGAAGTGAAGTAAGCCTCTAATGAATGACAGTCAGTTTAAAAAGCGGTTGGTAACGAGGATGTTTGTGACTTGCAGAAACTTTGATAAAAAAACGTGGTTTTTTGGTGTATTTTGGACAAATCTTTAGTTTGTTTGTATCTTTGCAATTCTCGGACCATTTCAACTAACGGAAAGTTGGTTTATAATCTTAATTTAATACTTTTCTAACAAAAAATAAAATTACAAGATTTTTTGAAAATATATGGGGGGAATCGGGACGCCTGCAGTATAAATAGACACGAGACTGGGGTGTATAGGGACAAGAATGGGTAAAATAGGCACGGGAACTGTATTAATAGGGATGACCTCTTAGGGTTGTCAATATAGATATAAGCTGCCCTATGTATATATAAGCTCCCCTCCCATCCAATTTGTAATTTGCAATATTAATTATTTAAATAATGATAATATAATGACTAAGTCAATATTATTACATGTAAATTAGAATTTATAATCTAACACTTGACAGATGATCCCAAGATCGTTGACAACCCTGACAAATATCCCTATTTAGCCTTGTTTCGTCCTTATTAACCCCAGATCCCGGGTGAAAAGGGATGACCCATAAATCGGCGATTTCTTTGAAAAATAACATTTATACAAGATTTTTACTTAAAGTTTCGTAAAGAATACACCAAGACTCAAGTTTTGATAATATTTTAATAAAAATAAACGAAGGGAAACCATTCTAAACTTACAACTTAAAGTTGTTTTTGTCCCAATTCACCCCAAATTACGGTACGTGAGATGGTACAAGAAATGCTAGACAGTAAAATAATTAGAGAATCTAGTTCTTGCTATGCCAGCCCAATTGTACTTGTAAACAAAAAGTCCGGAGAAAAGCGATTATGTGTGGATTATCGAGCACTAAATCAGAAGACCAAGCGTGAACATTACCCTCTGCCAAGGATCGAAGACCAGCTTGATATGTTGAGCGGTAGTTCTCTGTTTGTGACTCTCGATTTAGCCTCTGGCTATTACCAAATTCCTATTGCTGAACAATCGCGTGAGCTCACCTCTTTTGTTACACCAGACGGACAATATGAGTATAATAGAATGCCGTTTGGTTTGGTCAATGCGCCTTCAGTATTTCAGCGCACAATGAATAAGATACTGCAAAACTCACCTGTACGAGAATACGCACTCGTCTACATGGATGATATACTTATACCAGCGAAGTCCTTTGACGAGGGTATGAAAAGATTAGAAGAAGTCCTGAAGGTTTTTAAAGATAGCGGGCTAACATTAAAGATGACGAAGTGCAATTTTTTCTTTAGTAAAATCGAGTACTTAGGCTATGAAGTTAGTGCTGAAGGAATACGGCCGGGGACTTTGAAAACGGAAGCCATTGCAAAATTCCCTACACCGAAAAACATACACGAAGTGAGGAGATTTTTGGGACTAGCCAGTTTTTTTAGAAGGTTTTTAAAGGGATTTGCATTAATAGCACGCCCTCTGACTAGTTTGCTTAAAAAAGATTTCACATGGAAATGGGGCCAAGAAGAATCAGATGCGTTCGAAACATTAAAACAAGGATTAATGGAAAGGCCAGTGTTGGCAATGTACGACCCTAAAGCGGAAACGCAACTTCATACGGATGCGAGTAAGCATGGCGTGGCAGGCATTCTATTGCAAAAGGACGACTCTGGGACGCTGCGACCAATTGCTTACTACAGCAGACAGACTACACCTGACGAACAAAAGATGCACTCATTCGAACTTGAAACTTTAGCAATAATAGCGTCGTTGAGTAAGTTTCGCGTCTATCTGTTAGGCATCAAATTCAAGATCTTTACAGATTGCAATGCTTTGCGCACAACACTAGTAAAACGTGATCTGGTTCCCAGGATTGGTCGATGGTGGCTGCAGTTTTTAGAATTTGACTGTGAAATTGAGTACAGGTCTGGTGAAAGGATGGCCCATGTTGACGCCTTAAGTCGGGGAGCTATTGAAGAAGTAGGAGAGAACAACGTGCATGTCCTTGAAGTCCTAAATATCAATTCGGAAGACTGGATAACGACAGTACAACAATCGGACAGTGAAATCAAACGGATTGCAGAAATCCTCAACGATACTAAGACCAAGGACGTTGTTGATATATTCACTAATTACAAAATTGTAAACGGCAGGGTTTACAGGGTCATCGGGGAAGATATTCGCTGGGTGGTGCCAAAGGGGGCCAGGTGGCAAATACTGAAAAGTAACCATGATGATATAGGTCACTTTGGTTTTGACAAAACCCTATGTCGCATAAAGGCACACTACTGGTTCCCGAAAATGAGGAGATTTACCAAGAAATACGTGTCATCCTGCCTGGAATGTGCCCACCACAAATTACCGAGTGGTGCGAAAGCAGGTGAATTACATCCAATCCCGAAAGTGGACATACCATTCCACACTGTGCACGCAGACCACTTAGGACCTTTTATTCGAACAAAGCGTGGAAATACTTATATATTAGTGATCATTGATGCATTTACTAAATTTGTCAATATTTATGCAGTGCGTAACACGAAATCATCTTCAAGTATTAGAGTCTTTCGCGATCACTTTAGCTACTTTGGTACGCCTTCACGTCTAATCACAGATCAAGGATCCAGTTTTACGAGCAACCAGTTTAAAGCGTTTATAAAGTCAAGCGGTATTAAGCACGTATTAAATGCAGTCGCGACACCTAGGGCTAACGGCCAAGTCGAACGATATAATCGTACGATTCTGGCAGCTTTAGGAGCCATGAACCACGACAAACCTAATGGAGTCTGGGATGAGCACTTACCCGATATTCAGCTGGGAATAAACACTACGGTACACAAAACTACGCAAAAAACTCCTACTGAATTACTTTTTGGACGCAACGTAATAAATCCTTCAGAAGGTTTGCTTAATGAAGTGATTACAGACGTTACTTCTGACGTTGAGACCTCTCTAGAAGATATAAGAGCGAATGCTAAAGAACTGATTGAAACGCAACAAGCCAAAGATAAAGAGATGTATGACAAGCATAGGAAAATAGGCATAAAATTTAATGAGGGGGATCTTGTGCGGGTTGTCAGAGCTAAGACCGGGATAGAAGGACAGTCAAAAAAACTCGAACCCAAATGTAAAGGTCCATACAGAATTAAAAAGGTACTTCCTAACGATAGGTATGTTATAGAGGATACACCTCTTACAAAACGCGGAAGATCTTATGAAGCCGTTGTAGCAATTGATAAGATCTTTCCTTGGCTTTCTTTTACTAATCCGTCCCAAGATGATGAATCTTCTGGTCCTGAAGATAGCACTGATTAGATAAATAATTTCTAGTATAACCTGATCAATGTCATGGATCATTATGTTAGTTTAAGTAGATAATGGCCAAAGTCATGGGTCAACTATGAATGCAATAGTTATAAGATTATAACGATGTAAGTAAAAAAAAAAAAAAAATTGATCAATGTCATGGATCAACTGTATTTCTTGCCATGGTGTTGACCAAGGTCATGGGTCAATGATCATGTCAAGGATCAATTATGTCATAGACCAAGGTCAAGGGTCTATGATTATGTCAGAAATCATTTTAGATATCCCTCGTCACGAGGTTGACCAAAGTCATGGGTCAATTATCATGACAGGAAGGAATTTTGAATATTTTGTCATGGGATGAAAACTGACTAATGTCATGGGTCATATCAATATATATCTCATTTCATGTGAACTAAAGGTAAAATGAAAATAGCCTCCCGGATTACTTCTTTGATTTTAGTAAATGTTTGATTTTCTTTAAGTTGTATAAATTAATGTGTAAAAGAATATTCTTATAATATAATCTTAACTTCATAGTAATTGATTATATTGTGACATATAATAATATAAGAATAAATAGTTTATTCTTTATTTAATGTACCTAGCTTAATTTTAAGATTAGAAGATATATGAAAATAAGTAGTGCAGTGCAACGAAGGGTCTCGTTGATAAGAGGATGGCCGAGTTGTAGTAATTTAGAAGTACTTATGTAATAATTTTATATTATCCCTACCTCAAATACTCTTGTAAATTATAATTAATAATATGACACGTCTCTAATCTGTTTTGAGGACTAGGCTGCATGAGTAGTAACACATGCCATTAAGTTTTTAAAAAAGAATAATGTCAGTTGTCTGTAGAGGTTGGTTTTTCATGTTTTCACGGAACGGATTGTTATTTTATGGATGACGTCTTTTATAAGTAATACACTGTGAATTTGTGCTGTTGTTACGTGTGTAAGAGAAGAATAGACCAAACTTTTGTGATCAAACAGTTCTTTTCTTAAATATCCAAGACTTCCCCGAAACTAAAGAACGCCCGGGACCGACAAAAAGGCATCTTACTGGGATAGTTTCACACTTGAGAGTAGTTAACACCCAAGTTTGCATCCCTGAAAACCTTGTGCTGTCAATGTCAATGTCAAATCAAAATCCGTTCAGTAGTTCTTGCGCGTGTATCTCATGATCATGAACCGTGATAGCTAAAGAGTTGTTTCCACCGGTGATGCATTTCTGTTGCCGATATAACAAAAAAAATACTAAAAACCAGAATACAATAAATATTAAGGGAGGCTCCCATACAAAAAACGTGATTTTTTTGCTTGTTTTTGTAGATAATGTTTCGGAGGCTGTTTCTCATGAACCGTGATAGTTGGATAGTTGAAATTTTCACAGATTATGTATGTTTGTTGCCGCTATAACAACAAATACTAAAAACTGGCTAAGTGCGAGTCAGACAACAGATATGATTTTTTTGCCATTTTTATAAATGATGGTACGGAACCCTTCGTGCGCGAGTCCGACTCGCACTTCTTGGCCGGTTTTTAATATTATAGAATGATTAGGTTTTTGCTAAATATTAAATACATTGTGCTCAATTATATTATGTATGTAGGATATATTATAAAGAACAAAGAGTGCAAATTTGACATTTAAGATGCATGTAAACACAAAAAAAATTGTATAGGTAGGTAACGATTTATAAAAATAATAATAAAATAAAAAATAAAAGCCTTTTTATTTCAGATCATGCTTGCAAACATAAATTATCATTGAATTAAATAAAATTACAATAAATAGTTGCAGTTATTATAAATTGAAATACATTAGATTTTCAAATTTGATAAGATAATAATTATTTATTTATATTCTATTATGTTAATTTTCTTTATCCTTTGCACATCTGATTGCCATTCGGCAAAGGCCTCCCCCAACCTCTTCCATTCGCTTCTAACTGTTGCTACTCTGTTCCAAGTTGTTCCGGCTGTCCTCTTGATATCGTCATCCCACCTTTTCAGGGGTCTACCTGGTCTTCTTTGTCCTTCTCTTGGGATCCACTGGGTCACTTTTTTGCTCCATTTGTCCTTGCCTCTTATCAGGTGTCCTGACCATCTCCATTTAAGTTTTCTTATTTTGTATGTTATGTCTTGAACTTTAGTCTTTTTCCTGATAGTCATCCTGTTTAGTTTGTCCGCTTTTTTAACTCCTAACATACTCCGCTCCATTGCACGTTGACAGATTTCTAGTTTGTTTGTCATGTCTTTTGTTAGTGCCCATGTTTGGCTTCCGTACATTAAAACTGGTAATATGCAGGTATCAAATAGCTTACTCTTAGTTGATATATGGAGATGTTTATCTTTCATAATTTCTTTAAAACCCCAGTATCTCTTCCAGCCATTTGCTATCCTTCTGTCCAGTTCCTTGCTAATGGTGTCTGTTGGTGAAATAAGTTGTCCCAAGTAAACATATTCTTTGACATAATCAATCTCAGTATTTCTAATGATAATTGGGTGCTCTTCTCCATTAGTCATTACCTTTGTTTTGTCTGGGTTCAGTTTTAGGCCCACTCCTTCACTCACCGAAGCCAACTCGTTAACCATTTTATTTAAGTTCTCTGGAGTTCTGGCAAATAGAACTATGTCGTCTGCGAACCTCAAGTGTGTTAAAGGGGTGCCATCTATACTGATTCCTAGGTTTTCCCAATCCACATCTCTAAAAATCATCTCCAATACGGCTGTGAATAGTTTCGGTGAAAGTGGGTCTCCTTGCCAGGTAACGATTTAAAACTATAAATTTATACAAACAAGACTTAGAAAAGGGCAAGAGTCTAATCAGTGTTTATTTACCTAGATCGATAATGTTAAGTGACAATATTTTTATAAAGCAGATTTTGTAACGATTTTAAAAGGGTGTAAACTTTAGCATTATGTGTGAATGGCGACCCTTATATTTTACAAAAATCTTTCGGCGCACGATTAGACCCTTTAGGACCATTTTGTCCACTTCCTAAAATGTCGACTTCCCAAAAAGTTGAGTTTCCTAAAATTCGATTCTACACTTAAATACAAACCTAAAATAAACTTGGTGGTTTTGGTCTAAAGCGTCACATTACCGAGATATTTTTTTACACGATAAAATAGATTTTTCGAAATTCCGATATTTTTGATTAAAATATCTCTGTAATGTGATGCTTAAGCCACAAATCTCAAAAAGTATTTCTGATTTCTATTTGTGTGTAGGTAGAGTCGAATCGAATGGTTTAGGATTGATCGTTCGCTGCGATGTTTTTTTAAAAAATAAAGGTCGCCATTCACAGTAGAATCTGTCTAATGAGTCGTTGCACACGGAAATAGCGCTAATTTTAAAAATCTTTCACATTTAAACACAGAAAAACTACAATAAAACTATTTTGGTACTATTATACAAAAAAACTATTTTGATATTTCCATACAAATAAAATAAAAGTATCAAAATTGTTTCATTGTACTTTTTCTGTGTTTACATTTAGATATTTTTAAATTTAGCGCCATTTCCGTGTGCAACGACCACAGACCTATTAAACAGTAGCAACGACTCATTAGACAGACTCTATACCAGGCTCCATAAAAAAAGGTTACATCCCCTCCCTTTACGGCATACGAGTCCAAATATGACCACAATTTTTTTATCAGTTATTTTCACTCAGTAAAGGTAACTAAACAAAAATAAACTATCAAAAATGGGTGGTCATTATTTGGACTCGTATGCGTTAATGGTTTAACAACTGTATTTATTGTACCCAAAATCTTATGCAAATAAATGTTATATTTTAATATATTTAATTAGATTTAATTTGTACCCTTTCACCCCTTTAGGAATGGAATATTCAAAAATGCTGAAACACGTGTCTATTATTTTTGAATCATTGTCCCATACTCAAAATTAGGAGATCCTAACTTCAAAATTGACAGACTTTCATACAAACTTCCATCCCCTGTTTAACTCCCATGGGGGTGGAAAATCCAAATATCCTTACTAAATTAATCAGAAACATTTTCCTACACAGACAAAGCAAACAAATGTTTTGTTTCTGTTGTTGCGTTGTCAGCAGAAGACGCGGCTAGTTTAAAAACAAAGACAGCTGAGATTTGACATGAGGGTTTTCCGCGGGAATCGTAACTAATCCTTTTAGAACTGCGTTTCAGGCTTTCTAATTTAGTTTGTCGCGGTTATGATTGTGATAGTGTAGTGGAATTAGCATAATAATGTGCCGGTAGTGAAAGACAATGTGATGAAAGTGAGAAATAAAGTACAGCAAGCCTGTATGGGTCGAATCGACACTCACACTTAAATCTTCATCGAGCAATGGGCACCACACTCGCATTCTAATTTAGTTAGTGTTTATCATAGGTGTTTATTGTATTAATGTAATAAATAATCTGCTGACGAGGAACAATATGGCGGGAGTAAGAAGCAAAGGAAGGCGCTACCGTACGATTCGGATTGTTATCTCCGCGCAAAAGTCTGTTGAGCATTAGAATGTGAATCACCGGCGCATTCCAATGACTTTTAGGTTAGCGTAGGTTAGATTAGGTATAAGAAGACAAAAGAAAATACACTCTGAAGACTAGGCTGCATGGGCTCACGCTCTTCGCCTTCCCAAACGGGAGAATATTAAAAAAAAAAACAGAAGACACTGACATCAGGAGTGCGTTCACGGGCGCACGGTCAGGGGAAAAGATGAGGGGAATTGTCTATGGTTACCGCGCCATTCTCGACCTTATTACCAACACAAAATTTTGCCAAATGTCAAAAACCATAGACAATTCCCCTCATCTTCCCCTAACCGTGCACCCGTGAACCGTGAAGTTCACGGCGTGAACGCACCCCAGAAGAGAACATCTTAACTCAACTCAAACAAAGAGTGTAAAGTATTATTATACACACAGGTTAAACCAAAATTAAAGCATATTGCAATGACGAAATTAACAAACAAAGATGCTGAACGCCTAAATCCCTGCTTGAAGGTAGTATTTCTAATAGTTACTCTATGAGTAAAATAGGTACTCGGACATAGGATCCGAAAGGCTGTTCTATTGTGAAATATTTTTGTTTTTAGGAGCAAGAAGCGTCGTATCAATGTTTAAACAAGAATAATTTCATTCAGGAGAAATGTGAGAAGTATTTTGATAATTACAATACCTGTAAGAAGTTTTGGGTAAGTCGAAATTAGCACTTCAGATAACATCCTATTACCTATAGGTTAGTTTCTATTTCCTTGACTGAAAAAAGCATCCTTCATGTGTAGGACTAACACTGTTTCATTTCACATTGTGTGCATATTTAGAAATTCCTACTTGTTTGTATTTGTTAATCATATAAACTTCCATGCTGGACTGGGAGTGAGAGAAAAACATAGAATGTGCCAGCTGCATATCCTCCCGGGCATGCAGTAAAAGTCAGCGAAGGGAATCGAGGGTTTCAGTATTGTAATTTAGGCGATGGGCTGACAACCTGTTACTATAGCAATATACAGATCCATCTGGAATAACCCTCAAAATGTGTCAGACGTGGCGGAACGACCTATGTTAAAGTTGTTTACGCTCTGCCTACCCCATTAGGGATAAAGGCGTGATTATATGTATGTATGTATCAATCTTACCTACATAGTTGATCATACTTTCTTTTAAGCGAATATTATGCAATAAAAGAGTGTCATTAAATCGCAATGATGATGATTTTCTTTCTACTACGCATTTTTCTCTAGGTTACCTGCAAGTTTAAACTTTAATAATGAGGTCGCCTATGTTCTACTTGTCTTTTCTGTTGATCTGTTGTGTTCAAGGGCGGATCCAGGATTTTTTTCTCAGGGGGCACAAGTATGTACTGTGATGGAACAACCAGTGGTGTTATACGTACCATAATTATGGTACATGTACCATAATTCAGGTCCTCGTACCCTGTACCCTAGAACTTCATTATGGTACGCAAAAGTACCATAATTTTGCATTTACCATTAATTACCATACAAACATTAGTTTGGCCACACAATTTGTCGTGAAATGGAACAGATATTACGTTTTGTTCTTGTTTTTGAGGCATACTAGTGATTATATTCTCTTGGATATAGGCCATTGTAGGTTTAACTTATCTTGTTTCCTTCTTGCGGTGAGCGTCCGGTAGAATAAAAGGGGTAGAATCAAGGTAGAATAGGTACGGAGAAGATTTTTTATGTCAAATTTACGACCATTTCATTATTTTTTTTTACCTATTTTACTGAAAATCAAACCGTACCATAATTTTAGCTGCGGTACCATAATTTTGACAGGCCTGTGTCATAATTTCTGAGTTGGCTTATAACATCCCTGGGAACAACTACAGTAGAAAAAAACACCATTCTGTGTGACCCCCCCACCCCTAAATCCGCCCTTGGTTGTGTTTTATATTTCGTATTTTTATGTACAACAATGTATTTTAATCGTAATTGTAATTTGTTTTAGGGGAAAGTGTACAAAGAAAGAAAAGCCCTAGGACTATACCCCTACCTACCAGATGTTGACGAGAGGGCAAAAATCAAAGATGCTTACGTTCAGAGTGTGAAAGCATCACTACCAAATTAGCAAGCAGTGTAGGAGATAATTATCAACTGTACTATGTCACTCTATTAACACGTTAGCTGCTAAGCTACTCTTTGCTAAAAAGCCGGCTGCGCTAGCCTCAAATCGTGTGTATATTTAATCGCACAGTCGCTACAGTAAGCTCCAAACCACACGTATGGGGAATTTTAGCAGTCAACGTGTTAAATAAAACTTTTTACACAGCTGATAGGACTCTACATTGCCAGAATAAGTTCTTCTGGTACTAAGTATTTTTTAAATTAGATACATCTCTGTAAATAATAACATAAATACGACATTTAGAGAAATATATTTATTTTAGTTATTATTGTTATTTTTTTGTCCTATTATCTATTATAATTAGTTGATCTTATCTTAATATTATAATCAACTTAATTCAGTTGGGCATTTGATAAATTCTATCTATTTCTTTGAACAAGTTTTTTTTTATACAACCTCCTAAAACTTAGGAACTAATCTAACTCAATTTGTTCTAAGAAATGTTTCATATGAAACATCCATTATATTATCTAAACTTATAAAATCGTTTGTCCTTACTGACTGACTGACTGACTGATTCATCAACGCAGAGCCTAAACTACTAAAGCTAGAATCGTTAAACTTAGAGAGCAAGTTCCTCTTATAACGTAACCTCCCACTAAGAAAGGATTTCCGGATTTTCCCTCTCTAAACGGTTAAAAAGGGGGGTTGAAGTTTGTATGAAAGTCCGTCAATTTTGAAGGTAGGATCTTCAAATTTTGTATTTAGGCTAATGATTAAAAAATAATTTGTAAGTGTTTCAGCATTTTTGTATTTTTCACCCCTAAGAGGGTTAAATAGGGGATGGAAGTTTGTATGGAAATTCCGTCAATTTTGATGGCAGGATCTTCTCCAATTTTGTTTTTGAGCTGAAGATTAAAAAATAATGAACACGTGTTTCAGCGTTTTTGTATTTTCCACCCCTAAGGGGGTTAAATAGGGGATGGAAGTTTGTATTGAAATTCCGTCAATTTTAAACAAAGGTAGGAACAGCGCGGGAACTCAATCCCACGGGAAAACTCTTAGCTGCGGGTGCAACCGCGGGGCGGAAAGCTAGTACTATATAGTTCTAAAGTAATTTACTTTAAATCAAAACAAGTTGGAAAAGATTAATTTAATTACACTCAAATATTGAAGAATGTTGAAATTACTTCCATGCTGGACTGGGATAGAAAACATAGAATGTGCCAGCTGCATCTCTTCCCGGGTATGCAGTTAAAATTCGATTTGCTCTGCCTCCCCCATTAGGGATAAAAGCGTGATTTTATGTATGTAGGTATGTAAATAATGAAGAATAAAACAAAATACTCTGGTCATACGAGGCACTTTATTTGTTATGTATAAGTCGTATAAATAAAATATAAATAAATAAAAACGATGAACAAAACATGAGATTACAGAAGTTATTAAAAGTACCTAAAACCGCGTCTCCTGCCAAACAAAATATACCCCCGCGGGGTAGAGAAGAGAGGGGAAGGGAAATGTTTGAGAACCCCTTCCCCTCTCTGCCCCGCGGGGGTATGTTTTGGTAGCAGGAGACACGGCTTAAGTTAAACCATAAAGATGACAAAGGCATTGCTTTACAATAAAACTATGGTTTTTTTAAACCAAAAATATATTTTAAATCAATAATTTTTATTTTCGTTTAACATATCATTGTACAAAAAGTGTTTCACCAAATATAATTTTTGCAATTATCAAGGGACAGCTACCCGTAAATGAAAAAAATCGGCAAAATGACAACCTCGAACGGATAATTTGTATGGAAAAGCCAAATGAATTTTCTTGTTGAAAATTGTTCAGCATCGTTGACTGAATGAATGAGCAAACCCCTATCAGTTTGCGGGAAGCTGTCTATTACACCCTTTATAAAGCAAGCACCTTAAGTCATCGAAAAGGTTACCTAAATACCGGGTTCTTTCTTAAATGGATAATTTTTTATGCGTTATATAATAAACAACGCAGAAAACGTTTTTGTACTTTTAAAAATCACGAAAAACTGTTTTTATGATTAAAAATATATACCAAAAAAGGAAAAATGTTTTTACCCCGACTGTCAAGGAAGGGTTATTGATGTTTAGTTCTGCCGACACAGTAATAATGAAATAAATTATTAATAAAAAAAGTCGATAATACTGAATCAACATGACGTCACTAAATATAGTTAGCGAAGAATATGCTTCGACATTAAATAGAAATACACAGGAATACTTATCCTTATTAAAAAACAAAGAAGTTAATGAATAAAATAATAATAATTGCTTACAACTAAAAACCCAATAGACAGATAATCCGTTTCCGCTCATAATGTTGTTTACGCAAAATGTCCACGCGTTTTCCTCTACTAACTCGACCAAAAGAACATATAGTCCGTTTTTTTAATGTTGCGTTATCGATACCAACTTGTTTTGCGGCCCATAAACAGCTCTTTCTTTGCAACTTAGCAGACGTTCAAATTTCGGAACTGCAATACCATATCCTTGTTACAAATATATGTTTTGCGGTTGACTTTCTTTAAAGTTTTTGGGCCGCAAAACAAGTTGGTATCGGTAACGCAACGTTAAAAATACGGAGTATATTTTTGAAGTTTATTGCACTCACAGTTTTGCGAAATAGACGTCATTATGTGCCAATACGAGATAATCTTTCTACAGGGTGTTAAAAAAAGTACTGCATTCCTTTAAACCACACATGTTCTACCACAAAAAACTGTTTTTTTTTGTTTGTCCATACGAAATTGCAGATGAGGAGTATTGAGGAGACCATCTTTGTATTCGAGAAGTAAAAAAAAATTGAGTTAATTTTTTTATTTTTTGGCAAAATTGTTTGTATCATTAGTAGAACATGTGGTTTAAAGGAACGCAGTACTTTATTTTTGACCCTGCATAGGTTAAGATAATACATACACTTAAAGTTAAATACACTGATTCTGAAAATTGATAACAAACTATCAAAATATTGCATTGCAAGAAAAACTTGCGCAAGTTTTTTTTTATAAACATAGAATGTACCGGCTGAAGAACTGACTATTAGGCCCGTATTGATAAACAGCACTCAAGACTGACAGCGAGTTTGAGTTCGTATCAGAAATGTCATTCCAGTACAAAAATGACCTGTCAAATCCGCACTTAATATTGCTCTCAATCTTGAGATCGCTTTATAAATACGAGCCTTAGTCACATTACAAAGTAATGTGAGATGAGAAGATTGAGAAGTATGTATGTACCAGTGTACCTACGTACATGGTTTTCCAAGTATTATATTTATAATGTACAATTGTTGTACTATAATGTAATAATATGTACTTATTAAAAAGCAAAAGCAATAATTGTTACGCAGTTTTGGGTCGAGACTAACTTAAAGGCTACAAATTTTTTTCTTAAAATTAAGATTATTTAAATAAATAAGACAACGCTTACTCGAGCCCTTAGACATAAAAGAATTGTACACGATTTGGTAATGATAATGACAAGATTAAATTGCATTTACAAAATATTTTTACAGTAAAGGGCGACGAACATTGCACATCGGATAATTTCTACTTCAATTTCAAACAAAAAAGACTGGAAAACAATCGTGAAGTCTTTTTCAAAGTGCCGAAGTGCCATATTTACCGCCCCTTACTGTACAAGTTAGAGGCAGACAAACTGATTGTAAAACAACAATATACAGGGAGTAAACAAAAATGCTGATCAAAAATAGCCCATGAAACTGAACAACTTTCAACCCAAGGAAGGTTTTATAATTTGTAAACATTAAAAAAACTGGCCTTCCCATACAAAATGTTTCGAGTCGCTGCTGACACCATTTGTATGAGAGGGCCAATTTTTTTTTCATTTTTCGACCTATGTTCCGTTTACACAATAAATTTTGGTCACCTAACTTTTTTACTTCCCGTATTTATGCAGATGTGATACAATCAGTTTATTTGGTCTCTAAAGTGCGTTTATTTAACGTTGCGTTATCGATACCAACATGTTTTGCGGCCCACGAACTGCCTTTTTATTGCAATTTAAAATAAATTTATATTTTAGAAACCTCATCTAAAAGTATGGATGTTTGTTACTCTTTCACGCCTAAACGGCTGGAGTGATTTTAATAAAATTTGGTACGGAGGTAGCTGACACCCTGGATTAACATTTTTACCCACGAAAAATATTTCCCACGGGAAAACTCAGTAAGCTGCGGGTGAAACCGCGGGGCGGAAATGTAGTCATAACATAATTATGTTCATAACAAATTTATAATCTGCTGTTTCGCCTCTTTCAAGTTGCAAAGAAAATGCTGTTTATCGGCCGCAAAACACGTTGGTATCGATAATTTGGCGTTAACAATAAAAATACTAGACGAAGTGCACATTCTCTTACAACATGTAACATAACGTTTACAAAAAATATCAACATAAATGTACTTTTTTTGTTAAATACTTAAACATGAGTATTTTCATGGTATTTCACAAAATTCACAATAGTGCTAAAAAAACATTTTTTTTAGTTATAAAACCGTTAATGGTTTTTGCATTATTTCCACTATACAACATATTTCTTTAATATAAAATGGATGATTTGATAAATAACTTCATCCTAATCCTACGATTGAAAAATATTATTATGATTGCCATACGAGGATAAAAACGCAAAGCTAATTGCAGATGGCGCCACCAGCGAGTGTTCCAAAAGAGACCAATGAGAAGACGCAAAACTGATATTGACATTGACAGATTACTGACCAATCACAGGAAAAAGGAACACTCGCTGGTGGCGCCATTTAGTTCCCAGTTTTTATCCCCAATTAGATTTGTCTTCCCTATATTTTTTAACTTATTAATGCAACCGCAAGGCAAGGCACTTCAGTTTTAGGGCGTCTGTGTCGTAGGATGATTTGTTAATCGACTTTTCGCGAAATCCCTGGGGGTATAGCAAAAACACGGGGTGTTTTCACCATTGTCCAATTATCTGTGTTTTCGCAATATTCCTAGGGATTTCGCGAAAATTCGAATGATCTAATCATCATTCGATATTCGCAACGTCAAGCGTGGTCAAGTAACATTTTAGAGGTTC